>QLPI01003885.1:0-14539 GCA_003314275.1 Chroogomphus rutilus | reverse complement strand
GAGCTGATTGACTTTATCGAGAAGGAGAAAATTGGAGAAATAGGTATTTTTTAGTCATTCCATCGGCATGGTTGCTCGCACTAATGCCAATCTTCGCACTAGCTACTGTGGTGGGTCGATACTATGCGATGGATCGGGATAAGCGTTGGGAACGAGTTAAAGTGGCGGTGGATGCTCTCACTACTGGCGAAGGTCAGCTCCATCATGTTGCACCTTTTTGGGGTAGCCAGTGTCTTACAAGCTAACCGCCGGCATTGTTTAATTATGAAGGCGAAGCTGTGCAGTCTAATAGCGATATTGTTTCAAAGATTGAGGAGCGATACGAAAAAGACGAGACTGACGAATTCTTGAAACCAATTGTCGTTGGAAAAGATGGCCGCATTAAAGGTTTGTTCCAGTGATTATTGTGAAAATTCATCTCATTTTAATCGATTTACTTCAGCGGGAGACACACTCTTCTTTTTCAATTATCGCTCGGACCGCATGCGTGAGATTACAAGCTTGTTTGGCATGCCTGACAGACCCATCGAAGTGTCTATCCCGGAAGACATTGTGCGTATGATCCCATGCCTGTCGATTTTAAGTGACTGTACAATTTTATCTTTCGCTTTATCAGCACATTTCCACCATGTCGCGGTACAAAAGCGAGTTTCCATTCGCAGTCGCATTTCCGCCACAAGCCATGACAAATGTTCTCGCCGAATGGCTCGCGAAAGAAGGAATCCGGCAGGCGCACATTGCCGGTTGGTCTATTTTCGTTTTATTTCGATTTCTTTCATTGCGATAACCACGATCATATAAATCAAAGAGACTGAGAAGTATGCCCACGTAACCTTTTTCTTCAATGGTGGGGTGGAGAAACAATATGAAGGCGAGGAGCGTCACATGATTCCCTCCCCCAAGGTCTGGATTATATTTTGATTGAGCCCTGCGTGAGCCGGAATGTTCATGGGTAGTTAGGTGCCGACGTATGACCAGCAACCAGAAATGAGTGCTCAGGGTGTCGCAGAAAAGGTCGCGGAGGTTGTCAAAACTGATAATTTCGAATTTGTCATGTGCAATTTCGCTCCCCCCGACATGGCAAGCCTCTCATCAACCTTCTTCGACCTTCAAATGAACTTACCGATCATATCATAGGTCGGGCACACGGGGGTATACGATGCGGCTGTGAAAGCTATCACAGCAACAGATGCAGCTGTGGGGACTATCTATAAAGCGTGTCAAGAGGCAGGATACGTCTTGCTTATCACGGCCGACCACGGAAACGCAGAACAAATGCTCAACTCAGAGACGGGTGCGCCTCACACAGCGCATACAACCAACCCAGTGCCGTTTATAATCGCGGGACCTAAAGGTAAGGATGGCGACAAAGGCTTCGTTTTCGGTGAGGACGTAGATGATGAGGAATCTGGAGCCTTGGCGGACGTGGCACCAACAGTACTGGATATAATGGTATGGTACCGGATAATATATCCATAGCTTTACTGATGCAGTCTTTGCACAGGGTCTTCCGCAACCCGAAGGTAAGTTATGTTTTAATACAGAGCTCCTGGACTATCTTACTACGTGTATGCAGAAATGTCCGGCAGATCCCTCCTTGTCAAATCCAAATAAAAATATCATCCAGGTAGATATCCTAGATTGCTATAAACACCCTAGAATGTTGTGGTATCTTTGTTATTATGTGATTGATCAATAAACAAATATTTTATTTTGAGAGGATATTTTTGAAAAAAAAAAAACCATTATGATAGAGCTATCAGGTAGTATACTTGACTGAGTTAGCTTTAAATGTTTACCAGGTATGTATTCAAATCTTACTGTCAAGCTTTGGGAACTGATGAGCTTTGGGACTGCCGAGTTGTCGGACAGGAGCGGCCAAGTCCTACAGGCCAGGAGTAGTGGCTTTGGCTTCAACGTACTCGTACGTTGTGCCCTACTCTTCCATGTGTGCCACTGATTTGCAACAGACAGGGTACTCGGGAGGATGCCGATGATGCCAGCCTGAGTAGAGGACTTAACAGAGGAGAAGAAGGTAGAAGGGCCTAAGCCTAGTTGATACCCAGAATGAGGAAATATGTACATGCATGCCCTACTTATATAGGTTTAAGAAGCAACATGTGGAATAAGGAATGTGAGACAACAAGGTATGCAGAGCATGTGGATATTGTCCACAACAAGTAAAATTAGAATGAAGGAATGCAAAATGAGGATAGAACAATAAAGGATAGAATAATAGAAATGTGACCAAGGATATGACAATGGGGAGTGGCTGACTATAAAACAATGGAGCCATGGCCGAGGATAATACAAGGACAGAAAGTCCTGAGATGAGGTGGATCGAAGGGTGAGGAGTAGGTGTGGTGGGATTAATAGATGGTGAGTGGCGTAGAGTATGTGAGGTGTGAGGACAAGGAGTGTGAGTGGTAGATATGCTGAGCCAAGACCAGCATACCAAGTGATATGCATGTGGTGTGGATACTTGGATGTGGACATAGGATGACTGCTCGGTCGGCACTGCTGAATTAACGGGTCTCAGTATGTGTACTTGACAGTTACCCTGGATCCATACAATCCCTTTGTTCTCCAATATGGTATTTCTCTCATTGCATCTCTTTCTATATTCCAAATTTATATTTATCTTATTGCTCTTAACTTCAGAACTGAATATAACTACCATTGTATTATAATTTATACAAGATATGTTAGCTATATCAAGTCACAAACTCAACTTTGAATCTTAGTTCTCTAGAAACTATCAGGAGACAACCTCCTTTTCTCTTTTCTATTGTTTCCTCCTTGATTTCCCTTATAATTAATTCCATTTCCATTAGCTTTCCTTCATCCTTGATTCATTCTATCACTCTGTGTCTTTTCTCTATAACATGACTTACTCATGTCACAGTTCCATTAGCTATACAGTCACTCCTTAGAAAAGGGAACTCTTACCCCTTTCTCTTTCAATTCCCTCCTCCTTGGTGTACTATCTTCTTAGTACCTAGAGAATGGCACAGGTCACCCATGGGTTAAATGTGGGTAACCTGCACCCAACCCATGAGAAACCCAAACCCATCTAGGGAACGGCAAGGGTCACACACAGGTCAAATGTGGGTGACCCACACCTAACCCATGGGAAACCCAAACCCATAAACCCATGGAAAACCCAAACCCATCAACCTATGGGAAACCTGAACCTGTCAACCCATGGGAAACCCAAACCCGTCAACCCATGGGAAACCTAAACCTGGCAACCCATTGGAAACCCAAACCTGTCAACCCATGGGAAACCTGAACCTGTCAACCCATGGGAAACCCAAACCCATCAAACCATGGGTTGATAGATGTCAGTTATGTACCACACCTGCACACATGCAGTACGTGCATGTCATATGCATACATATACAGTATGTTTGTGTCATACATGCCTACATGACACCATGGGTTGGGCCAGATTGTGGGTGCTCTTGGCTTGACCTACACCTGTACCCAAGGACACCTAACCCAGTGACCTGTGTTGGTTGGCCTAACCTATACCATTCTCTATTAGTACCTGAGTACTGTATTAGGATCCACTATGCTGTCATGCCCAACTATTCAATCCAGCTGCATTCAGCCTAACTCAGCCCAATTTGCCATTCCAGCCATATGTGTTAGGGGACAACCCTTAGGGCCTATTTCCTTTCTTTTATTTTCCTTATATTTTCTTCAATTGCTTCCCTTTCATCCTGTTCCCTCCCTCTCTTATTTACACTACTGATTACTCCTCCATTGTTTGTACTTGTTGTGACACAGTAGCTATATAGCTAATGATTAGATAAGGGGATCCTCATCTAGTTCTCTTTGGATCCCCTCTACCTAATATTAGAGTAAGGGTTGATAAGCCTAGAATGCAGTGCCACATCAGACTTACTGGATCATGTTGCCATAGAAGCTTAGTAGTCTTGGTTATGATAGACCGAGACTATATAGCTATTGGACTTGTAGTTACTAACCCCTCAGTGAACCACCCATTCACTGGGGTCCATGTCTTCTTGTTCACCTGGATGCATAAGTGCTTACTGTTTCATAGTCCTTGTGTGTTTAAGTATAGTAGTAATACAGTGACTCACAAAACTGAGTCAATGTTTGGTGCTTTTGGACTATTCATTGAATAGCTTTGAATGTAAAACATGTATGAAAAAATTGTTGGTACATCAAGAAAGAAAGAATCTGATCAGGGCTAGCTATTCAACCATTAAAAATTATATAATTCCTATCAGGGGTGATGAAGATATGGGCAATTCAAATCAAGGGCCCATTGACTCAGTTTTGTGAGAGGGTATCAGAGAAATAGTAAGTTGCAATTCTAGTACTTGGTATTGCCCCCTTAGCCTTAATTACTGCCTCAAGTCTCACCAATAAAATGTTTTCAGCATTATATGATTTATGAGAAAGTAACTTAGGGCTGGACATGATTGAGTTCTACAATAACAAGCTGTCCTGAGTCATATCCAAAACATGCCTTGGATTTAGAGAATGAATATGGGTAAAACCCACGAAAATCAGGGGGAAAATAGCAAGGTACGAACGGAGGGTCTGTAACAATCCAGTCCTTATTGAAAGATATGGACACAAGATGTTCGTCTGGGGCAACGAGTTGAAATTCACCTTGGAGGATGTGGGTAACTCGACTTCCGTCAGGCAATACGATGGATGCGGATTCGGCCAATGGAGTCGATTCACCGGTGATGAAATTCCAGATATCCACTGAACGATTTGAACCCAAGACAACCCGCGTTCCACCAAACAAGAAGGCAACGGATCTCAACGAAGAGCCATCTCTCTCGAGTATATGATCTGCTATCCCGGTGGTAGTATTCCATATCCGGACTGAGCGGGGCGAGCCAGACACAACATGTGCACCATCAGCCGAGAAAGCAACACACCCAACGGTATCTGAATGTCCCCCAAGGATGTGCTCCGCCTTCCATGTCGTGGCATTCCAAATCCGGACAGAGTGGTCCTTTGAACCAGAAACCACACGTGTCCCATGAGGTGAAAATGCAACGCACAGCACCCAATCTGAATGGCCCGTCAGTGCGTGCTTTAACTTGCCAGTAGCCACACTCCATATCCGCACGGACTTGTCATGCGAACAAGACCCGATTCGCTTCCCATCAGGGGAGAAGGCCACACATCCCACACCACCGGCATGACCCTCGAGCACACGCTCCACCTCTCCGGTGCTGGCATTCCAGAGCCGAATTGAGTGGTCTGCTGACCCAGAAACGATCCGTGCGCCATCAGGCGAGAATGCTACTGACCACACTGGACTGGAATGTCCCGTTAGTCGGCGTTTTCTCTTGCCCGGAATCACATGCAAAACATGGGATATCTTGGATAAGACGCGTGTTCTTTCACGTGAGACTGTGCCCGATCCTTGTGTCTCCAATTCGCTGACATTCCAAATCCGGACAGAGCAATCCTCCGACCCGGAGACGATCCGTGTCCCATCACAAGAGACTGCAACAGCGTACACTGCACTGGCATGTTCCTTAAGCACGTGCTCTATTCTTCCCGTCCCCGCATTCCAGATGCCGATCGAAGAGTCACCCATCCCACCCACAATTCGTGTCCCGTCATTCGAGAAGGTAACAGACCATGCCCCACTTGGATGACGCTCCAGTATGTGCTCCATCTCCCCGCTGGTAGCATTCCAGATACAGATTGACCGGGAACAACTAGACACAACACGTGACCCGTCTGGCGAAAAAGCGGCAGACCACACCGAATGTGAATGACCCTGCAATATGTACTCTATCTCTCCGTTCGCTGCATTCCAGATTCGCACCGTCTTATCTGTCGACCCAGACACGATACGTGTTCCATCGGGCGAGAAAGCCACAGACCGCACCCAATCAGAATGCCCCACTAATTCCCGCTCTTTCTCCACGGCACCAGCATCCAAGATCCGAATGGATTTCCAGGACCCAGAGACGATATGCATGCTGTCGGATGAGAGAGCCACAGAAAACACTGCGTGCGAATGTCCCTCATATATGCGCACAGTCTCTCCTGTATTTGCATTCCAGATCCGCACTGACGCGTCATTCGAACCAGACACGATACATGTCCCATCACCCGAGATGGCAATACATCGCACCCAGTGTGAATGCCCCACCAGTATGCGTTCCAACTCGCCCGTAGCCGTGTCCCAAATACGAACAGACTTGTCCTTTGACCCAGATACAACTTGACTGCCGTCACTAGAGAATATCACAGAGAATACATCTCCACGGTGTCGCATGACATGCTCGTATGTCAGGCCCCATGACTCTGCAAGACCCAGGACGACTTTAGCTTGAGGTCCGCTCCACAAGGATGTCGCATATTTCTGTCGGAGTAGGGACTGTTTAGGAATCCATGTCAACGCCGAGCGATAGGTGTTGAGGCAGTGGTGGCTGATTGCCTCAAATGCCATCTGGAGGCATCGACGAGCATCATCGAACAGCAACCGGTATGTATTGTGCATTATCGAATATTTCTGCCAAACTGGTGAGCTAGAATTCATCTCTAACCGGTGAACTCACTGATATTGCCTCTTTTGCCTGGCGAAGGGACTTGACACCGGATTCCAGCTCGCCAAAGGCACTCAGGCACTCGAACCAGTGCAAAAGATGGTTATCGGCAAATTCAAAAACAGCATCGAGCATCGTTGAGGATTCAGCAGGGGACAACGCTTCTAGAAAATGAATTGCCCAATGCGTGCACGAGTATCGGAGGGCCTCCGGAATGATGCCAGGATTTGTGATTTCATGGGGGAGTATCCCAATATTGCCTTCAACCAAGTCACAAATATTACGACGAAGCGACTTGTTCATATGTCCAAGACAGTTGATGGCCAATCTATGGTGTGCATCCGATACATCTACCCTGTGTGCTGGGCAGCGCTTGGGATCCACGATGAATTCACGGAATGAGGCATGAAAGATGTTGACGTGTCCATCATTGGTAGAGGGAATATCGATTACCGAACGAAATCGAGATAGGTCAATTTCAATTTGATCACGTGTCTTCTCTAACAGAGAAGCAATCCCAGAGATGCTCATTGGGGTTTGAACACAGACCACTGCGGCAAGCAAATCCTGTCTCGCCATCTTTTCTGTGTCAATCAGCAGATTCCTGAATGCCCCATCCATAATTAAATTGTAGAAATTGTCCAGAGACGGGAGAGGCAGCGCCGATTGTGTGAGTTGAGTAACACGCATCCTGGGATTCACGTCCATGTCATCAATATACCGCATGGCAGTGGCAGCATATATGAATAATCCATCTGATTGGTCAAGAAGACTCTTTACCTCAGATTCAGCTGGCCAAGGAATGTTAGGTTCAGAATATCCATGTTTGGTTGCTATTTTTGACAGTGAAGATCTCAGGTATGTTTCAATATCGGTTTGTTCCTTGTCTGCTAATGATCCTCTATGAAGTGAAAATTCTTGAAGAGAAGGTGCAGGACTATGAAGGAAGGAAGTGATGATCCATGTCTCAGGTTGGCTTGTAATGAAGAACTTCAGAGGTAGGTCCACTACACCATTGAGGATTGTCTTTATCAACAGTTCTACTCTCCTAGGTTCTGAGCATTCATCCAAAGCATCTATAACAACAACATTAGCAAATAGATGTTGGCTTTCTGCAAGAAGCTGAATGGGCTCTATCACCAGAGACTTGAACTGGTTGGAAAGTGAGTTGAAATCAGCCACATCAGGTGTGTTCATGAGGAGATCATGCAGGACTGCTCGGATCCCAGGGTTAGATCGACCAAGCATATTGGCAATTGTAGGAATGATCCGTGTTGCATCGGTCAATGCTGTGCTTGAGCGGGAACAAAAAAAACTGGCTCCGAGGATCTTCTGCTCATTCAAACGCTCGCTGAGAGTGTGAGCGATGCTTGTTTTTCCCGTTCCAAGCTGACCATTTAGCCAGTAGACCTTTGCAGCTGTTGCATCGTGCGCCCATCTCTCGAGGTCATCCAATATCCGTACACGCGTGTTCTTCATGCACCCGGGGTGTTGGACATCTTCAGCGGCGTTGCGTGTGTTATAAGATGCCCTTTCAGCAGGTTTGAGCAAGGCTAACACATCGACTGGAGGGTCTAAGAAAATATGAGTCTGGGCGTGAAAGGCCCTAAGTGAACACGGCACTGACTATTGATCATCGACATATTCACATCACCCTTTGGGTCTGCAATGGACAAACAAAATGTATCAGCTCTTCGAGTCTGAGTCATTGTTCAACAAGCATGCTCACTGATGGTGACATTTTTCCAGTCAAGGTTTATGACCCCCGACGAAGATGTAGATTGGAGTGGATCGGAGTGCAAGAGTTTAGACATGAGAGTGTTTGGTAGCTGGCTTGAACGATGCTGGTGTCGATGGGCCGAACGAAGAGACGTGGGTGTGTGCAGTTCCCAGGCCAAGGTGGTGCCGGCGTCAGATTGACCCTGGCGAATAGGAGTCTATTCCAGTGTTTTGCACCAGTCTAATGTACAATTCCATATATAATCCTACATCAACTCTATTAATCTGTTCTAACCATGAAACTCCTCACCATCATTTCTTCTATCATTCCCATTCTTTCTTTCCCTATCTTGCCATCTTGCTGATGAATATCATGTTTTAGGATGAAGTGAAGTGCCCTAGTCATTGAGCATTGGATAGAAGATCTGCATATGCAGTGAGAATGTCTGTTGCCGTTGAGCTGGTGTACTTGTGTGCAGACTCAGATATTCACAAATTGGCACGGGTCTCTTCGGGCCAGACACTGTGGGAAGGGTCCCAATGAAACCTCATTGGTTGAGCCACTGAAGTTTGAGTAGAAAACTCACCACACCACTGGACATTGCAATGGAACTCAATTGGAAAGTCAATGAAACCGTTTCATTGGAAAATCGCTCGTTTCAATGAGTCGGTTTCAGGGACAGACTCACAGGTTTCCTGGAACTATAGCACGGAAAGACTTTGGTGTACCCAATTGTATAGTTAATATTTCTATGAATTCCAAGGGGATGACCACTGACATCACCATGATTGCATTGCCGGATTTCGGTGACAAATGCACCAGGTTGTATATCCTTTATTGGTGAAACCTGTAGTTAACTCAACAAAATTTCCATGTTTAGCTGGTTGGTATCTCATATTTAAAGCACTAAAAATGAGTCAATTTGTGTATGAAATGTAGCTGACATTGCATTGAAATGAAAGTCCATGTTTGTGTCACCAAGATGCCAGAAACTCCCAGAGGGCAAGTCAAGAGATTTCCATTGTTCTTCTTTTACATCCTGGTTCCATGTTATGTAAAATCATGATAATATTATGGTTTTATATACAAGAAATACATCAAAATCCCTGAAACTACATGATAATAGAAGCAAGATCCTGTTCAACAACCACTAAAACTATTCAAAAGCTCAACTCCATACTTCTGTAACATCTAGTCAATATTAATGTAAAACAGGGAGGATGAACCATCTACTAAACAAAGAGATCAAAATAATGATCCAATATTGTGCTTAGTCACATTACCTGTGTCAGCTGACAATCGACGTGGGCAGGGAACACGACATGGATAAAACTTATTGAGAGAAACTCTAATATTGAATGTGTTCACCTGCTCATGAACCTGGGAACTACATGATTATCGACAAAACATATGAGTATGAGATGAACAGTGAGAGGAATGAAGTCACGTACCTTTAGCAAATCCAAAGAGGGGCAACAGACAGTACACGCCTAGGCATGGGGTGTCACGGGTTAATGGTTGCTCAGGGGATGGTTGTGAGCACACCTTCCAAAAAAATCTTTCCATTAAAGACCAATGTGGTGATGGGTCAACTGATTGATGAAACTGTCAGTTGGCTTACTCTGTCAGACATCTATCACAAACTACTAGGATGAGGTGAGTTGAAATGACCAGTGAACACAGGTATACAGCTATAGTTATGGATTGAGCATCACCGGTTTGTTGGTAACAGATGGTTCAAGCTTCTCGTGCCATCTGATATGCCACTTGTTGTTGGGAATTAGGGCAAGGAGTCATCGTATTGAGAGAGTATCATCTTGAAAATTTCCAAACAGTGTGTTCCCGAAGGAGGTTCAAGGTTGTTAGATTGGAGCTGGGAAGAACGACAAACATAGTAGCTTACATACCTTGGCAGAGGCAATTAGGACCAAATATGGCACTGATAATGTGTACGTGGGAGAGATACATGAGCATGAGGCTAAGAATAGGGGGAAAGACATACAATTGAAGGTGGGAAATGATACCCGACATGATATGTTATAACCTAAGTTGCTGGCAGGTAAAGTGGGGAATACTCCTCATATGCAGTGACATTAAATGTGTGCTGGTGACCAGTCATCACATGCTGGATATCTTGCCATGTGCATAGAACCATCAGGGACTATACATATCTAGTCAGGAATATCCACTAATGTCAAAGAAATATATGCCTATGATTCTGGACACAGGAAAACGAAAATGACATTCAAAGTTGCAGGATTGCACTGGAAAAAGACATAGATTCACAAAGGATAATGTCATAAATTGATATTAAACTAACTTGAATATAGAGTAGAACACACCATGAATTATCGTTCTGCCATCGACCACTGACTACCATTATGCTGGTAGCGACCATTTGTCTGATGTAGAAACTATTGTGATGAGCAAAAGCAGGTATATACACCTACCAGATAAAATTGAATCACACAATGAATTCAAGAAACCCATGTAATGCCCTCAGCTCTGAGGAACCATCTCCATGAGATATGACTGGGCAGATGTTGCCGCCAAAGTTGTACAAAAGATCAGCACTGCAATGGAGCCGGTAAAATAACCACTTACATGCACCTATGCCTCATCATTGTGCTCGCTAGAACACTCACTCCAAGTCTTGTACCCTTCATCATCTGAGTCGGTCGACAAAGCATACAAAGATTCAGACTTGCTGTCTTCAGGGCTATCTTGATCATCTCCTCGATCACCACAATGAGTGTTTTTAGTAATCTGCCACCTGGTTGCGAAAACAACATAACACAAGGTCCATGTTGAACTGAAGGGAGCCATGTTAAAAGGCTAAATACAAAGTATTCAGTGTTCGTCGCGAAGCACTCTAATTATTTAGAAGTCTCTACCTAAATACAATGTACTATTTCAAAGAGTAAGTCAGAATGGTAAGATCTCATAGAAGATTTGATACTCACTTCAGTGTTTATCGCAAAGCACTGAAGTGACTGGAATCTTAACAGACTACTTATATATGTGTGAAATGACAATAAGGAAAATAACTGTGTCTAAAAGGAAATGACGATAGAAAAAGGAATAACAAAGGAAATGAATGGTAACAATGGAAGAAGTGTTGTCAATGGTGTATGGTTATTCATGTCCACCGGAGTAAGTGTTTGGTCTGGACTAAATCACATACCCTAATCTTAACACTCCCCCTCAGACCAAATCATTTACTCCAGTCCTATCAACCTGATGCACCTGTCATGTTCCGGGGGGTTTAGGGCCTTTGTGAGAAAGTCAGCTCCATTCTGGGTTCCAGGGATATGTGAGGAGCGAACTGTCTGTGAGTGTATTAGGTCTCAAATGAAGTGCCATTTGATGTCGATGTGTTTAGACTTGCTGTGAAAGACCGGATTATCTGATAATGCAACAGCACCCATGTTATCAGTGAATATGTGGATGGACTTATCAAGTGGCATGAATAGTTCTTGACATATCTGCTTCAACCAAACGGCTTCTTGACATGCTATTCCAAGAGCATAGTATTCTGCCTCGGTGGTAGACAAAGCGATGGAGGACTGTTTTTTTTTATTTCCATGCAATGGGGCCATTGGCAGGCATGAATGTATATCCACTGGTTGATTTTCGGTCATGTGAGTCTTCTGCATAGTTTGCATCACAGTATCCCCATGGTATCAAGTGGTCGTGTTCAACTTCCTCTCGTTTAGGGTCCTTCTTGTACACAATTCCCATCTCTTTTGTTTCCTTGAGGTACCTTAACACTCTCTTTCCCACGATCCAATCCTGCTGACTGGGGTTCTTGTTTGATTGCGAAAAGAACTGTGTAATGTAGGTAATATCTGGGCGTGTTGACATAGCTACATAGGTTAGGGATCCAGTAAGTGCTTGGTACTCTTTGACATTTTCATATGGCATGTTTTCATTGTTATGAAGGTGTGACCCTTTGTCTACAGGGGTGTTCATGGGGTTACGCTTGGTCATGTTGAAGCTTTGGAGCATTGAGTCGATATACTCAGATTGCGATAATTTCAGTGTTCCCTGGTGAGTGTCTCTTGTTACTAGTATTCCAAGTACCTTGAATGGTTTGGAAGTATCTTTTTCCTTGATTTTATAGAATTTTTGAATACTGGCTTTAAGGCTTAATTCCTCCCCCTCGCTCGAACATATCCCAGTACCGTTGTCTATGTGCGTGTCGATAGCTGTGATGCCTTCTTGTGACCGCCTAATGAAGACTCCTGTGTCGCTCCCTAGTGGAGCAAATCCTAAACACTTCAATTTCTCCTCAAGATCTTTTCTCCAGATGCGTGCAGCCTCAGGTAAGCCATATAACGCTTTGTTAAGCTTTGCGATTTTGCCTGGTTTACCATAGCCATCAGGGAATCTGATGTATATTTCATGATCTATCTTCCCATGAAGATACGCCGAGTCGATGTCCCAACCAAAAATAGGCAGGTCTTTGACCATTGCAAAAGCTAGCAGGATCCTGAGGCAGGATATAAGGGATACCGGTGTGAAGGTATCACTGAGAGAAACATTGGTTCTTTGCTGATCTCCCCTAACGACCCATCTAGACCTGAACTTCCGTCCCCCAGATTCAAGGTTTTTTATCGTGTGGACCCACATCCCTGGAAGTACTTGTGCATCATCTGGTAAGTCTTTCTGGTCAATCTTGTCCCATGTCTTCATCTCCTCTAGTTTGCTTAACTCATAATCCATAGCGTCCTTCCACAATTTGCCTTCCGGGGAGTTTATAGCATCAGAATAGGTCTTCGGAATTTTTGTTTCAGGTAATGTCCTTTTTCCGATGGCTTTTGTTACGAGTATCTTATTGCTTTTGTCGCTAATTTCTTGCTCTTTAAGGCGCTCAGATCGCCTTGTTGGTTCAGTTCCTCACACCTCTGTGCTAGACCGTCTTCCCTTCATTCCACTTTTGTTGGCTCCAGGATGTTCATCGCTCTTTTCTACTTCTTTGACTGGAACATCCACAATGGTCGCTTCGCTCCTGGGAGATCAACACCCTTTGCCCTCCATGAAAATCGTGTTCCATGATCGGTGTTTTTTTCTTGTTACTGTCGACCACCATATAAATGGAATCTCTCTCAAACCCGATTAGACGGCATTCTATCGCCTTATCATCGAGCTTTGTTCGAACTTCGTCGGGTACCTTTATGAAACACTTTGAGCCAAATACCCAGAGGTGCCCAACCAATGGCGTGACGCCAAAGACTTTTTCGAATGGAGTCCTATTGTTGGGGAGAATGCTTGAGGGGCATCTGTTGCATATGTAAATGTGAGTTGAAATCACTTCTCCCCAGAGATCTTTTCCTAACTCTGAATCCTTCAACATCGTTCTTGTGCCCTCTATTAGGGTTCTGTTTTGCCTCTCGGCTCATCTGTTCAGCTTGGGGTTGTAAGCCACTGAGGTTGTAATGGTGTCAGCAACAACAAGAGCTTCAATACCGGAGAGCGGAAGAGGGAAATGAGCAATGATACTTGTCAGTGTATTGACCAGCTCAAGACTGAGCTTTAACTAATTACCTAAGAACTATACATATAGTCTGGTGGAGTAGCAGAGTCCAATAACAAGTAATAGAGAAAGGAGTAGATAAATCATGACATTACCCCCCCTTTTAAGGTCAATGTCCTCATTGACTATTGCCTGTCTATTGGGTGATCCAAAGTACCGGGTTGGATAAGCACCTGTGTTGCTTGTTCTTTATCCCTCCCACCTGTGGTCTTGTCCGAAAGAGGTGGTGAGAAGAAGGTAAGCGACCCCTGCACTCATCCTAGCCGTTGTGCCAGCATGCACGATTGGTGGGGCATCCTTTTTGCGAGAAGAAGGTAAGGCAGGGGTCGCCGACTGGTGTAGTTAGTTGTCTTGTTGCGCTGGCATGCATGTCGACTTTCCTAGACCGGCCTCTTCTGGAGCTCTCTGCTAGCCCATGGGTCACTTTCTCATTGCACCAGCATGCGCAACGATTGCAGGTCCTTTTCGTCATACCAGTGTGCGCGGCAACTCTGTTTTCTTTTTTTTTTTTTACAGGTTCCTTTTCTCGTCACGCCGGCATGCACGGCGATTGCATTGTCTTCTTTGCGCCTGCATGTGTTTGCACCTGCCCACCTCTCAGCCTAACTCATGCTTCGTCACGCTGGCCTGCACCGCCCCTGCACCTGTGCCTGCACCCACTGCTTGCACCTGCGCCCGCACCCGCCGCTGGCACCTGCACCCGCACCCATCGCTGGCATCTGCATC
>QLPI01003883.1:0-20330 GCA_003314275.1 Chroogomphus rutilus | reverse complement strand
GCAAATGAACCTTACGAAAACATCAAAGAGTATCAAGCACTTACCGGATCCCTGACATATGCTGCGATGTCTACACGCCCTGATATAGCGTATATCATGCAGTTCCTGTCGCAATCAAACAAGAACCCTACTCAGCGGGACTGGAATGCAGGGAAAAGAGTTTTGAGATACCTCAAAGGAACGAGAAGCCTAGGTGTTGTGTACAGAAGGGATGGTGAACAACGAGGAGTTGAAGTCGACCGCATGATACCATGGGGGTTTTGCGATGCTAACTATGCCGAAGATGCACGTGACCGAAAATCAACCAGCGGTTACATCTTTATGCTCGGTGACGGACCTATCGCATGGAAATCAAAAAAGCAGACGTCGATTGCCTTGTCTACTACAGAGGCCGAATACTATGCTCTAGGGATAGCATGCCAAGAAGCTGTCTGGCTAAAACAGTTATGTCAGGAACTCCTCATGAAATTCAACAACCCTATCCATATTTTTTCAGATAACACTGGCGCTGTCGCTCTATCAGACAACCCCGTCTTCCACAACAGATCTAAGCATATCGATATTAGATGGCACTTTGTACGGGACCTAATACGATCTAAAGTGGTTCGCTCTTCACATATCCCGGGGATCCAGAACGGTGCCGATTTTCTCACAAAGGCTCTGAACCGTTTTGAGCACGAGCGGTGCATCGGGTTGATAGGCATGGAGTAAGTGACTCGGTCTGAGGGGGAGTGTTAAGATTGCATTCAGACCAGGCACTTACCACAACGAGCAAATATGAGTGGCTATAGGTGTGGAATAGAATAACTTTCCTTTGTTCCTCTTTTACCATTCTTTAATTCCATTGTCCACAATTCCATTGTCCACACATCTATTATCTAGTTTCCTATTGTTCACTTTTCATATAAGTAGTTAGCTAGAATAGCCCTTCACTTCAGTCTTTGCTGCGAAGACTGAAGTGAGTACTAAAGCCTTCTATGCGTTATTTCTAAATACTTACATTTTTGTCATAGACAGTTTTATCTTTAGGTAGTTACTTCAAATAGAAACTGAGTCTTTGCTGCGAAGACTGAAACAGTTTTATCTTTAGCTTTTCACATTTGGAACCATAAAAGAGGTAACCCAAGAACTGTAACAAAACTTTGGTGTAAAGAAAGCCTAATGAAGTTCTCTGACAAGACAATAGCAAGCTAATGCCTGTCCAGGTTGATGTCCAAAAAGAATTGTTTAGAGAGGGCCTTGGCAGGTAGCTTGTCAATTACATGTAGTAATAATAGTTTATGCTCATGAACTATTATTCTACCCTTGCCTAGGATTATTTCCATGGATGTTCTATAAAATCTGATTTAGTTCTTTTATGATGCTTTTGCCAACCTTTTATATTTTAGCTGAGAAACCTTCCACTTCAGTAGAAGGGTTTGAGATTTACTCTTCCGAATAAATCTCTATCAACAAGTCTAAGTGGTTGGCAACCAACTTAAGTAAGAGTACTGGTAGCACTAGATAATCTGGCAGATTATGGGTGATAGTAAGCTTGATTGTTTATTACTTTTACACTACAGAACTAGTCTCTATATGTTATACAAATTCTAAGCTGATTATGTAACTCCCTAATAAGGCAAGACCTTCTGGAAATTAGTAGAAGGTTACAGAAAGGGATGGAAGATCCTGGAATCCCCTGGAAGTCACAGTGTCACCCTTGCAGTCACTAACAATAAAAAGAAAAGAAATATTCCCATGGCTTGTAGTCTTGTGACTGGTCAAGTCACAATATATTATTAGTAAATAAGCCATGCTTCTAGGCTGACCTTTATATAATAGCTATTATTTAAGTCCAGGAATTTGTTGTACAAGTTGGTCTGAGAACTTGACCCAGGAATTTGGTGCCATTTTCTGTGTATTAAGTAATTGACACCCAATTATGGTTCCTTGTAGGTCCAAATAGAGGTAGGTGAAAAATACATTTTTTGAGGTTTTTCATTGGACTTGTAGGTTTGTTATTTAAGAGTTAATTACCATAAGTAATTCACTCTTAAATGGCCGGCCAAAAGTTATTATATTTTTTGGTAGTCAATTCAAGACTGATTTGTTGAGTAATTTTCTGAGTAAGAGAGGTTTGGATCCTAATATGCTGATCTGGTTCAGTGGGCCTTCATGTCTAATGGAGAATTTCCCATTCCCCAACAGTATATCATCTCCATACCATCTATGATATCTGTGACCTTGTCAAGTAGACGATACCGAGCTCTGGTTCACTCGGTAATGCCAACCAAACGACCCATACCATCTAATCCCACACACCAGTGATAAGTCATTCTTTACTAGCACAAAGTCTCAGCTCAGTACATTTGGTTTATCATTTGGTTCACTTCCCTCATCCCATCCTCTCTATTCTTGTTTATTCTTCCATTCCCCATCTCTTTCCTTACCCTCTTCCCCTTGGGACATTTGCCATTTACTTGCTATTCAGTCATGGCCCTATTGTTTTATATTCAGCCACTTTGTATTGTTCTATTTCACTCACACTCCTACTCTCTTATTCTTGGCCATGTTTCATTGTTCTATTCTTGTCTACATGTTATTGTTCTATTCTAGATCACTGTGGACAATACTTCTGCATGGTCTCCATACCTTATTCTTTTCTCCATGTTTTATACCACCCTTATTCCACATCTCACTTCTTAAACTATATAAGTAGCGCAATGTATGTAGATAGTTTTCCACTCTGAATATCGACTAGGCTTACACCTTCTTGCCTTCTCTTCTTCTGTCCAAAGTCCCTTACTTGGGCCAGCACTCTCGGCACTCTCCCGGGTATTCCTCCTGTTCCAAATTAGTGGCATGCACAGAAAGTAGGGCCCAATGCACGAGTATGTTGAAGCCATGCCACCCTGATTGGCTTGCAGGAATTGGCCGATTCCCACCAACATTGTGAAGTCAATATTATTACAATAGTGCTTGGCCCATGCATCGTCGGCATTACCAATACCTAACAGACCTCCATAACCTCCTGTGTAACAGAGAGATAAATCCATGCACTGACAATACTCAGAAGGCCAGGAATCTAGGGACCACTAGGTAGAAAACTAGAATAGGTGTAGCATGGTGATTAGAATATGGAATAAGTACCCAAGCCCTGGACTTAGTACCAGGGGGTTGGCTCTATTGACTCCAATGAATATATTTGTAAGCTAGTGCACAGACCACTTATATAAATAAAGGGTATATAAGGAGGGGTTCACCAGCAGTGGAATCCTTAGACTTTCCTTTTTGGATTTCCCCTGCCTATATCAAGTGCATGTACTGAGTGTCTGGTAATTTGGCAGTGCCAACCCAGTAAATTGAACTACATCTATGCCCAAGTCTCCAAGCCACATGCAAGTTACTTGGTATGCCAGTTTTGGCTTGGCACATCCACCATCCACATTCCTTGCCCCCATCTCTCATTTACCTTACCTCAATCACCATCCATTAATCCCACCATACCTACTCCTCATCCTTCAATCCGCCTCACCTTGGGACTTCCTGTCCTGGTTTTATCCTCGGCCACAACCATTGTTTTATAGTCGGGCACTCCCTATTGTCTTATCCTTGGCCACATTCATATTATTCTATCTTTTATTGTTCTATTTCCATTTGCATTCCTTCATTCTAATTTTACTCATTGTGGACAATACCCATATGCTCTGCATACCTTATTGTCCCACATTCTTTATTCCACATGTTGCTTCTTAAACCTATATAAGTAGGGCATGCATGTACATATTTCCTCATTCTGGGTATCGACTAGGCTTAGGCCCTTCTACCTTCTCCTCTTCTGTTAAGTCCTCTACTCGGGCCAGCATCATCGGCATCCTCCCGAGTACCCCATCTGTTGCAAATCAGTGGCACGCACAGAAGAGTAGGGCACAATGCATGAGTACATTGAAGCCAAAGCCACTACTTCCGGCCTGTAGGACTTGGCCGTTCCCATCTGACATCTTGGCATTCCCGAAGCTTGACAGCCTAGTCCTCTCTATGAGATAGCTCTGGAGAAGTCCAGAGGGTTGCCCTTACAGAAGCTCTGGAAGGTCATCGGTGTGGGTGATGTCTCTCTGGCTGCTCTCTTTGCATGTATGTCAGCTAGCTTGTTTCCTTTGATTTCCAGTGACCTAAAACCCACTCCAAGTGGATGTGCAGGTTATGGCATTTATGTTTCAGTCTCTGGATGAGCATGTGGGCTGTATCTAGTAGGTACTGTACAGGCTGGGTCCTGTTGTTTTTCAGGGCCTGGATGACAGCTTGATTGTTGAGGGAAATCAAGGCAGATCTAGTGGTTTGATAGGTTTCCAGTATGTTAGTACCAGAATCACATCGACAATTTCTCCTTCGAAGGCTGTGTGTTTAGAGTCTTTGCATAGCCTGAATTGAAGGGCCTGCCCATCTTGAAGGGTAACTACTGTGGCACTGATGCTGTCATCAAATTCTGATCCATCTGAGAAGATTTGGATGTTGTCCATCCTTATCCTCAAAGTACTGGCTGCCTCTGACTTACTCTCTGTAATGTGCATGGTAAATTGAGGGCAGCAGCTAGGGTAGTATCTGGTCAAGTCCACTGTCTCTATAGTGTCTGGGTGTATCTTGTATTGCCAGAGGAGGTTATGGATTGCAGAGGGATGCGACCGGGGGTATCTCATTGAGCTATGTTTCACTGCTTTATAGAATGGGTAGGGTCTGGGCAGTGATGCTAGTCTGAGCACCTTGCAATGACAGGTGTTGTCCAGGTGTATCTGGATCAGTGGGATCTAGGAGTGAAGCTCTAGGACATCAATGGCTATTGATCTGAAGGCCCCTGTGATCAGTTTGCATCCTAGCCTCTGAATCTTGTCTATGATTTTGGTGTGTCCTATTGAACCAGTCTGGCTTCCTGTCTTGGGATTCTTGTGCACTGGCGTGTACCATACTGGGAGGGCATATTCAAGCTTGGGGAGCACTATAGATATGTAGAGGTGCCAGACATGCTGTTTGGGGAGGCCAAATGAGGGCTGTGTGAGCTGGTTCATGGCAAGGAGGAGGCCTTCTGCTTTCTGAATATCCTGCTAGATATGTTGATGCCAATGTAGTTCCTGGTCGATATGTATACCCAAGAGCCCTGCCTCACTGACACATTCAATGACTAGGCAGGTTTGTCTGTGCACAAAGCTAGCACACAATAAATCTTTGCACCTTGTGAGCCTCAGGCATTGGAACTCCAAAATTTTAGCTTGGGAGTTGTGGGCCACAGACCAGGCCAATTGCTTGTCCAGCATATCATTGAGCATTGTGTCACTTTCTTTGAAGGTGTTGGCTATGGCCATGAAGAAATTGTCATCTACATAGGCACTACCATCTTTATCACCTCCTTGTGGGATGGCCACCAAACCATAGCTGTATATAAGGTAGAGGATCATTGAGGCTATTTTCCCTTGACCAATACCATTGTCAATGTCAATGGGCAGTGAGGTGAAGTCATCAAAACTCAGTGTGGTTTTCCTATCCTCAAGCATAGCCTCAAAGAATGATACAATTTCAGATGGGTATCCTAGCCTAGCCATGTTCTTGAGCAGCCAGTGTGTAACTGCATTGGGAAAGGTGTTTGCTATGTCTAGGAAGATTATGGTTGCAACCTTCTGCTTGTGCCATGCTTCCTTAAACTAGTGAGTCAGATAGAGGGGTGAGCCAACGGTCATCCTATTAGGTAGACCCCCAAAGTAGCAGGGTGGGAGCAGGTTGTGTCTGACTGCGAGGTACACTGTGATGTCAGTCATTACCCCTGAGATTACCTTTCCCATTGTATCATAGAGTGCAATTGGATGGTAGGCCTTGGTTATAGTATAGTCAGGTTTGCCTGGTTTCTAGAGGACAATGGTCTTCCAGGAGTGCCACCTTTTGGAGAAGTACCCAGTAGTAAGAACTGCTGAGAGACAGGCATACAGTAGGGGTGTGAGGATGGCCTCGCATTCTATTAAGACCACATTGGGGATGCCATCCTCTTCTGGGGCCTTGAAGGGGCTGGCTTTGTTGATTCAGCGGGAGACTTGATGGCCTCGCATTCTATTAAGACCACATTGGAGATGCCATCCTCTTCTGGGGCCTTGAAGGGGCTGGCTTTGTTGATTTAGCGGGAGACTTGATGGCCTCGCATTCTATTAAGACCACATTAGAGATGCCATCCTCTTCTGGGGCCTTGAAGGGGCTGGCTTTGTTAATTCAGTGGGAGACTTGATATAGCACAGGTGCAGAGAATTTGAGTGGCAGAGGGTAGGGGTCAGAGTCTACAGGTACATTGGGAAGGTTGTGCAGGCAAGGTGGAGAGAACAGGTCCATGAATAAGGCTGCTTTGTCAGCATCCATGTGTAGTTCTGAAATAATTTGACTGTTGGCCCCCTTCTTGAAGAGGGAGGGAATGCATGCATGGGACCTATCGGAAAGAGGGTTTTTCATGTATTTGCTGGCCATCCATACATCTTTTTCTTTGGCCTCTTTGATCCTTCTAATGATCCACTTTGGCCTTGCAGAGGGCTGAGATGTATGTATTCCTGGCATGGTTTGAGGCATGATTGCTATCCTCCCAACTAGCTGTAAATCTGGCGAGAAATTTATCTCTACTCTTACATGCATAGTCATGATGGAGCTGAGTGAGGTTTGGATTCCACAAGTACTTAGAGTAGGGGGTGGACTGCGACAAGGGGATAGACCCTTTAATAGTGTCTTGAATTGTGGTTATGAGCTGGTCTATGAAGCTGTCAATTTTTGAGAGGGGGGGTGGAGGGCAGCAGGGCACTAGGGAGACTAGACTTGGTTAGGTTCTCAGAGAGCATCTGTCAGAATTTGACCCAGTCTGCCTTCCTGAAGTTGTACCTTGGAGTGGTTTGGCATCTGTTGAGCTCTATATCTATCCATGTGTGAATGGGTAGATGGGAGACGGTCATCTGGGGAGATGTTGCAGGACAGAACTCGGTGGGTTAGGTCAGAGTCACAGAAGAAGAGGTTGAGGGTGGTCCATGTTCAATGGAAGTCAGATTTAAAGGTGGGGGTGTCAGTAGGGAGTTGGAGTTCTATATGGTGCAGAGTGAGCAGCTGCATGAGGAGGTTAATGTCACTGCATCTGCTGAGCTTGATTAGGGCCCAACCATAACAGGTTGTGCTTGTTGAAATCTCCAGCCCAGATGGTGGAGGAGTCATGTCTGGTAGGATGTGAAGAGTACTAGGATTGTAGGTGTAGGAGGGCTGTGTCCATGTTGGTGGGGTTGTAAATGTTGCAGATGTCTATATTGGTGTCTGCTTGAGTAATTGAGAGTGCTGAGATGACATGCGAGACAATGTGAATCTGGGTAAAAGAGTTGGAGGTCAGTTTGGCTAAAACCAGTATGAGAGAGTGGGGAGGGTTGTGGTTGTCTGGGTCTTGGATGGGGTATATGGTATACTAGTGCTGGGATGCTAGCATAAGTTGGGACCTGGGGTAGATGTAAGGTTCTTGGATCAATATCAGGTGCCAGTCTTGTGGGTTGGTAATGTTGATGAGTGAAAGGGTGATGTCCTTAGAATGCTTGCAGTTTTGTTGCTTTATCTGTAGTCTGTTGTAGGGTGCACTTTCAGACATGCAGGCGGCTCTCAAGTGGTCATGTTCAGACATAGGGGCCCAATGGAGAGGTGGCAGGAATGTAGTTTATTCAAGGCTGGGATTGGATGAGGTGTGGGGAAGGGGGAAGGGTTGTGTAGAGGTGTGGGGTTGTGTGGCAATGCCATGTCATAGGTGATGAGATTATGAGCAAATACAGTAGGATTGAAGATTTCTTTAGGCAGCTATTTTATTTATCTCCTCAGTATAGTCAATAACTGAGGAGGGAGGCTTTGTGCGGGTCGTGTCTCATCCGCATATACCTTGCAGCCAGCCCTTGACCCTATCGAAGGTTTGAGCCAGGCTGCCGGTTCCAAACCCAGGGAGCCGGCCACGCTAGTCGCGTCGTGCGTGGACAAGCGCCCGTAAGTAGCGTACAAAGTAGAACAGGAATAACTTCCTCAATAATGAGGATAAAAATACAAATAAAATCGAGAAAAATAGAGAATTCAAAAGCGCACTGTTTGATACTAAAATCGATATATTAATACAATATATTGAGGTTGACCTCTCAGGGGTGAGATGCTAGTTTGCACCCAACAATAGGGTATATTCAGCATCTGTAAAATTAAATGGTGTATAAGCTTTGTATTTGCCAGTTGCATACTCATCCTTAATTGCTTGAGCTTTGATAGCAGCTTTTGCTGCCGGCCATGTATGTGTCCAGCTGGGATAGTCACCCTGGCAGTTGGTGCATCTGGGTCTTTCAGTGTTACAATTCTGAGCCATGGGGCAAGGTTGATCATGTGTGCAGGAGTGGTCAGTAGGGATGTGTGGCCCAGTGCATTGGCCACAGTATGCTCCCCCTGTACACCCCATCATGCGGTGGCCCCAGTCCTGGCACCGGAAGCATTGTGGGGGTTGCAGGATGTAAATGCTAACATTGCATAGGACACCATCAATTGCTAGTCTGTTTTCTATAGCTGTGTTTGCTACCATCTTTGTTTTGTAACTTATCATAAGTGGGCCACTTTTGGTTCTGTTGTGGGAATCAATGCTGGTGAGCCAGGCTATATTGGCAATCTGATGGCTATAAGGCTCATTGTCGGAGTTCCCTCTTTTTTTAAGGTCACTCTTAGCCTTTCTCAGGTCATAAGTCTCAGACCAGAAGGTTGTGGGGACATTATGTGCCACTACTGCATATGAGCGTTTTGATATTGTGGCCGCTGTGTCGATGTTCCTGACCCATTGTCTGCATGGGCTCTGGCTCTGTTAGCATCCTCTGTAGATTTGAAGGTGAGGGTAAAGTTGCCATTGGATGACTTGGTGATACCCCAGAGGGACTGGGTCATCATTAGGGCATTGTCTGGGCTGCCCTCAAAATAATTAGTGATAATGTCACTACAGTACCTTCAGACAATTGCTGGCTCCCATTTGAGGATGGGGGCATCTTTTGTAACATTTTTTATTGAAATGAATATCTGCTTCTGTTGCAACTCTGCAACCATCTTCTGTTATGGATATTTCCCTGGGCTGGTGTGATTCCCAGACCTTGTTTGGTGGCAGTGTCATAGGTGACTCTGGCCAGGGCTGTAGAGGGCTGACCATGGGGAATGTTGACTGCTTCCTTGATGTTGGTCATATCCTTTTGTAGGTCAGCATTGGTCACTACCCTTTTGTCACCATACAGGTGTGAGGCCTCTCTTAGCAATTTAGCAATGGCAACCAACTGTATGGTGCCCTCTTTGCTCAAGTTCCATGTGGTGTCTTGCTTGAAGTCTCCAAAGGATTCAAGGGCCATGGCTAGGGCAGAAATGTCAGTTTTATTACCTTCATTGATCCCTCTGGTGTTCAGGACCACTACCATGTCACCTGGATCAAGTAAAGGTGTTGGGGAACAGATTGTTCTGCTATTTGGGATAATTTGATTGGGTACCAAAGCCCCTATTCTCTGTGACTGCAAGCTGGCAGGGATATTAGGGGGGGTCAGCATGGATAGGTAGGTAAGTGTAGATATTATTGCATGTGTGCAAACAAGGAAAAAGAGAGAAAATTTAGCAGTCTTAGGTCTATCCCTTGGTCAGTGAGGCTGAACTGGGCCTGTTGGACCATGGGAAAGTTACTGGAAGTGGTGGTATAGGGCCAAGAGTGCTCCCAGCACTTTCCAAAGCAAAGGCAGCCCTGGTACAAGCAAAAGAAAACATGGCAACCTACTACAACTGCTGGTGCCAACTGATGCTGAGGTTCATGCCAGGTGACAAGGTATACCTCAATGCTAGCGACATTTGCACCAGCTGCCCAGCAAAGAAACTGGCTCACAGGCAATTCGGTCCATGTCTCATCGAGGAATAAGTCAGGTCCCATGTATACTGATGGCAGGGAAGATCTATAAAGACTCTTAACTGCCACACAGAGCAACAAGGGCCTTTGAGGCTTGTCAGTATGGATGATAAAGACAAGGCTGTCAGGACTCGGCCATTTGAGGTGGCTAGGCTTCAATGTGCTCGTGCATTGCACCCTGCTATTCCGTGCATGCCACTTATTTGGACAGGAGCAGTACTGTCGAAGGGGCCGAGGGCGTTGGCTTGAGTGAAGGACTTGGACAGGGAAAGGTGGACAAGGGGGTCTAAGGCAAGTTGATATTCTGAGTAAGGAACTATCTACATACATCTACTACTTATATGGGTTAAGAAGCAAGATGTGGAACAGGGTGGCATAGGAAATGGAGAACAATAAGGTATGAAAAACCATGTGGAGGCATTGTTCACAGTGAACAAGAATAGAATAAGAAATGTAGGCAAGAATAGAATAATAGAGTATGGCTGAGAATAAAATAATGAAGGAGTGAATGAGAATAAGACAATGGAGGAACGGCTGAAGATAAAACAATAGGGCCATGATTGAAATAATAAGTGGATGTCGAGTGTCATGGGGGAGGACAGGTAAAGAAATGGTTGGGAAATGAGAGAATAGTGAGAGGTGGAAGGAATAGGTGGGAGAAATAGTCTAGATGATGTACCGGATATGCCGAGCCGAGACCACATGGTAGTGAGGATAGTATGGGTAAAGGTTGGTTGGTTGGTTGGTTGGTTGGTTGGTTGGTTGGTTGGTTGGTAATACCGAGTAAATCAGAGCTCGGTATTGTGGCCTTAACCAAGGCCCAAAGGTGTGCATTTGTGCTTTGTATGGGCATTTAATTTAAGTGCCAGAGAACACAAATGTGAAAGGGAAAGGCACAAAAGGAAAACAAAACTGCAAGTGCAATGCACAAATGCATGGGAATAAACCATACCCCAACACCTTCCTCTGATGAGTTACCACCGCAATAATCACATATACTTTTCAATCCCCATCAGTTTCCTACATCTATCCACCTTAACCTGCTCCAGTGGCTTGGTGAGTAGATCAGCAGCCATGTCGGTGGTGGGAATGAAGAGAGGAGTAAGTGTGCCACCTGTAGCTTTATCATGAAGTCAGAACAACTGCAAATCAAGGTGTTTCATCTGACGATAGTGTTCAGGGTTTTTGGCAACAGAGATTGCAGACTGGTTGTCAATTTGAAGAATAGAGGGTGAATAAAATGTATATCCAAGTTCATCAAGGAAGTGTTGAAACCAAACCACCTCCTTTCCAGAATGAACAGTAGCAACAAATTCTGCCTCAGTGGTGGAGAGGGCTACTAGGGTTTGAAGTTTGCTTGACCAGCTAATTTCACCTGCATCCATCTTGAGAAGGTACCCACTGGTATACTTGCCATTGTCTGGTTTGCCAATATGGTCAGCATCCGTGTAGCTTTCAAAAAGTTCACCTGATGGCGAGGGTACATAGACAAGCTGATAATCTATGGTGTCAGGGGATGACCCTCTCCGAGTCCTGATGACAAGTCCGAGGTCCTATCTCGGACTCCACCTAAACTCCGAGGATGAGAGACCAGAGCCTGAAAGACCACCGATGTCAGAGGACAACCCCCTCCGAGTCCTGATCCAAGTCCAAAGCCCTATCTCGGACTCCCCCCAACTCCGAGGCCAGGAGACCCAGGTCTGAGGGACTACCGAGCAGGAGATAGGAATGATCTTAGCATGATGACTGGAACACAGAATAAGTGCCTGAGCCTCAGACTTAGTACCAGGAAGTCGGCTCTATAGACTCCGATGTGTTGATTTATAAGCTAGTGCACAGACCACTTACATAAAGGGTATAAAAGAGGTTCACCAGCAGTGGGATCCTTAGAGACTTTCCTCTTCAGATTCCCCCTGCTTAGGTGAGAGCCCTACATGTACTTAGGTAGTAGTCCTAATTGAACTTTTGATTCCCCCTGCTTAGCTCTTCTGTGAAATACCTCCAGTCGACACTGAAAGGTTGCCCTTACAATGGTCCCCTTCAGATATTGAAAAAGGTGTTTGACTACTTTCCAGTGTGCCATTCCAGAGTTCTAGTTGAACTGGCACAAGACTCCAACAACATAGGCAATGTCAGGGCAAGTTGCAACTGACAAATACATCATGGAGCCAACAGCAGATGCATATGGAATGTTCTTCATCTCAGCAATCTCTTCAGGAGTCATAAGGGATATGGAGGATGAAATTTGAGACCTGAGTCTATGGGTGTGGTGACAGGTGTGCTATCTGCAAGGTTGTAACAACCAAGCATGTCAGAGATGTACTGATGCTGTGAGATGCCAAGATGCCATTGTAAGTAGTCCCAAGTGATTTCAATGCCAAGTAGGCTGGAGGTAGGGCCAAGGTCACATAGCTTGAACTATTTTGCGAGTTTGGTCTTCACATGTGAGATGGCAGATATAGATTTAGAAGCAAGGGTGAGATCATCAACAAAGACAAGGACAAACATTTTGACATCTTCACAGACCCAGATATAGATGCTGGTGTCAGACTTGATGCAAGTGAAGCCTAACTCATGTCAGACAGTATCCAGCTTCTTATTCCACACCCTGGGAGACTGTTTGAGTCCATGAAGTGCCTTGAGAAGTCTCCAAACATGATCTGGTCCACCCTGGTGAAATCCCTCAGGCTGCTGAAGGTAGACCTCTGTGTCATTTTCACCATTTAGGAAAGCGCTTGAGATGTCAAGGGATTCAAGTTCCAGGTCCTCGATGGCAGCAATGGCCAGAATGGCACAAAGTGCAGCAAACTTGGCAGTAGGTGCAAATGTCTCTGTGTATTCAAGTCCAGGATGCTGACTGTAGCCCTTGGCTACAAGGCAAGCCTTGTAGTACTCAATGGACCCATCAGGATGATGTTTGACCTTGAATACCCAATGAGAGCCAACAGCTTTATGACTGGCAGGAAGCTTGACTAGTTCCCAAGTGCCACTTGTCACCAATGCCTGAATCTGCCCCATAGCGACAACATGATAAAGCTAACCATCAGGCCATTTCAATGCCTCTGCAAGAGTTTGTGGCTCCATCCCACTGACTTTGAAGACATACTCCATGGCAGCAGCAGGAGATAGCAACTCATCTGGATGATATGATACAGAAGTGAGACCAGCTGCCTCTTCAACAGGCTCATTCTCATCCTCATCATTGGACTCAGGAGTGACATTGTGATGAATTTTGTCATGATCAATCTTCCAGAACTCTTGGGAGGGTAACAGATATGAGTGCTGCAATGCAAAGGAGGGGGATCAGGGACAGGTGCAGGGAGAGGTGGTGGATCAGGTGCAAGGATAGGTGGTTGGTTTTGAGTTGCCGCCACTTCTGGCATATCTTCTGAGACATCAATAAACTGTACAGGAGTTGGTACAGGATGCAGATGAGGTAAAGGGGAAGATACAGGGAAGACACACTCATCAAATTTAGCATCATTGCTGATTAGAGTCTTGCTGGTGTCAGGATTCCAGAACTTCCAACCTTTGACACCAGGAGGATAACCAATAAAGACACATTTCTGAGTATGTGACTCAAGTCCCTTGCATTGGTCTTTCTGAACATAGACATAGGCAGTGTAGCCCCAGACACAAAGGTGTTGAATGGATTGTTTCTTGCCATACCATGCCTGGAATGGAGTCATGTCATGAATGAGTAGGACTATGGTTCCAAATATAGACATAGGCTGCCAATGCTTCTCTCCAGAAAGTTGGAGGTAGTTTAGATTCAGAGAGCATGGTGGTAATAGCCTCAGCAGCTATACGATAGGCATGTTCAGTAACTCCATTCTGTTGTGGACTGACACAAACAGTGTGTTGGCATTCAATTTCATATAGATCTGTAAAAGCCTAAAACTCCCTGGATATGTATTCCCCACCCTTGTCATCATGCAAACACTGGATCTTCAGACCAAGTTGTGTCTCTGCCCAAGCCTTGTACTACTTAAATGCTGCAAACACCTCATCCTTGGTGTGGAGAGGGTGGAATGAGCAAAAGTGAGTCTTGTTATCAATGAACAGAACCTAATATCTGTACCCAGAATGGGTGCACACAGGGAGAGGTCCATGGAGATTGGTGTGGACAAGATCAAGTGGCTTTGATGCATGAGTAGATGAAGAAGGAAAGGGATTCCAATGTTTCTCGCCAGCAAGACATGCCCGTCATACCCAGGAAGTACACCACACCGGATGGGTTCGCAAATAGGATCAGGGTTCTGCTTTGACTTGAGCACCAAACCATCTACTAGATCACCCTGACCAAGGTGTTTGACACTCTCTAGGTTCATATAGGCAAGAGAATGATGCCAGAGAGAGAGGTCCATGATACAAGTGCTGGAAAAGTTCACAGACTTGGAGACAGGAATGGTAGAACTGTCAAGAAGGGTAGTGTTGAGAAAAGGTTTCCGCTCTGAGTGAATGTAATGTGATCATGGACAATAGTGACAGTGAACTGCTTTTGGTGAGTGAGGTATAAGACGGAGAGGAGGAGGTTGCACAATGCAGGAACATGGAGAACTTGAGTTAACTCTAAAGATTGCTTCCAAACACCATCCACCACTGGCGCAAACTGGACAGTGCTAACTCCAGCTGAATAGATTACTTTGTGGTCTGCAAGTTGAATGGGAATGACAAGTGGACAAAAATTATGTATCCAGTAACAATAAAGAATCATATGATAAGTGGCACCAGTGTCTATAATCCAATCAAACTCAGCATTGAGCTGAAGTGGTGTGGAAGAGAGAGCAAAGGCAGAAGAATAGGTCCCAACCAATGCCACACCAACCGAGGTTCATACCCACTGACCGAGTTTTGTTCAGTATGCTCCCAATTCTCCTGAACAAGATATGCACCAAGTGGGCATCACAACTGGCAGCTACCATCAACGGGCATCAACCGCCGCTATCAGCCACACTTCCAGCAGTCACCACTCATACCGGTGCCCCAATTCTTTTCCCAACCAATGTAGAGATCGATGCCTAATATGAGCAGAGTGCCCTAGCAATGGTACTTATATATCTGTAGTTAATGGGCAAAGGGTTCTCCAGAGTTTTCTCTTTGGATCCCCCTTTGCCAGGTATACTAGTCACTGTGTACATAGGTTCTATACTAAATCTTTGGATCCCCCTTTGCCAGTGTGTCACCCAAGGGTAGAATGTTGCCTTTACAGATATGCAGATGCTGAATGGGCCTCACAAGATCATAGGAACTTAATTTCAGCCTATGTATTTCAAATTGATTCTGGAAGCATCTTATAGAACTACCAGAAGCAAACAATCATAGCTCTATCACTGACTGAGGCAGAATTTATTGCCTTAACTCATGCAGCAAAAGAGGCAATTTGACTGAAACAATTTATCTGCAAGGTTTTCCAGCCAATTAAAATGCCCATAAATTATATTCTGACAACCAATCTGCTATTACTATAGCCTATTATTAGGATCCACTATGCCATCATCCCCAACTATTCAATCCAGCTGTATTCAGCCTTACTCAGCCCAATTTATCATTTCAGCCATATGCTCCACTAGCCCTTTGATTCAGTGCACCTTGTGTATTCAGCCTATTCCATCTTGGCATCACATGCAACATTTAATTAGCTCCACCTATTATGTTCTTCCTCCACATGCGCATACATCTGTTTTCAGTATTTGTATTGTTCACTTCACCATTATGATTCTTTCATATTTCCTTATATGTTCAACTCCACTTTCCTTATTTGCAATTCCATTCTGTCATTTCTATCTGTGATTTGATTCATTGCTATATTCCTGATAGGGGAACTCCATTGGGACCTAGAATGATATGTCATTCTGCTGTCATGGAGGAAATCAAGATTGGGACATTAGCATTCCATTCTCACACATTTGATATTTGGCTTTCTTGTCTCTTGTAGGAATCCATTCAAGTCCTCATATATAAGGAAGTAGTATAAGATCTTGTACATTCAGTAGTCTGCTCTTCAGTCAGAATATCAACTAAGATTCCCCCATTCACTTCCATCTTAATTTCTGTCTCACCATTATGTCCTCTGTCTATATGAAATTAGGATTCAGTAAGGCCTGGTAGGTGCAACACATAAGTTGAAGCCATATCCTATTATGAACCTTGCCATTGGTACTACTTTGGGAGATATTACATTTGGGATACAACAACTATGTCCTATTTCACCCCCTTAACACCTATGGAAATCAGCAGCATTCGAGAATGAAACATTTTGACATTCAACTGTACTTCATCTGAGACACCATTGAGTCAAGGAAAATTTGTACCAATTACCTTCTAACTGATCCAATGTTAGCAGATATTCTTACAAAGGGTCTCTTTTATGACTCGGTAAAGCCGAGGAGTCAGTCAAGTCCTACAGACCGTTTGAGGTGGCTAGGCTTCAATGTGCTTGTGCATTGTGCCCTGCTGCTCCATGCGTGCCACTGATTTGAACAGAAGAGAGACCAGGAAAGATGCCAAGAGTGTCAGCCTGAGTGAAGGGCTTTAGACAAAAGAAAGGTGGACAAGGGGATACAAACCAAGTTGATATTCAGATTGAGGAACTATCTACATACATCTGTTACTTATATAGGTTAAGAAGCCAGGTGTGGAACAGGGTGGCATAAGGAATGGAGAACAATAAGGTATGAAGAATCATGTAGAGGTATTGTCCACAGTGATCAAGAATAGAATAGGAAATGTAGGCGAGAATAGAATAATGAAATATGGCTGAAAATAGAATAATAAGAGGGTGGATGAGAATAGAACAATGGAAAAAATGGCTGAAGATAAAACAATAGGTGTCAAGCTTTGGGAATGCCGAGGTACCAGATGAGAACGGCCAAGTCCTACAGGCTGGAAGTAGTGGCTTTGGCTTCAACGTACTTGTGCGTTATGCCCTACTCTCTGTGCGTGCCACTGATTTGTAACAGATGGGATACTCGGGAGGATACCGATGATGCCGGCCTGAGTAGAGGACTTAACAGAGGAGAAGAAGGTAGAAGGGCCTAAGCCTAGTCGATACCCAGAATGAGGAAATATGTACATGCATGCCCTACTTATATAGGTTTAAGAAGCGACATGTGGAATAAGGAATGTGAGACAACAAGGTATGCAGAGCATGTGGTTATTGTCCACAACAAGTAAAATTAGAATTAAGGGATGCAAATGGAAATAGAACAATAAAAGATAGGATAATAGAAATGTGACCAAGGATAGGACAATAGGGAGTGCCCGACTATAAAACAATGGTTGTGACCGAAGATAAAACAAGGACAGGAAGTCCCGAGGTGAGGCAGATCAAAGGATGAGGAGTAGGCATGGTGGGATTAATGGATAATGAGTGGCGTAAAGTATACGAGGGGTAATGGCAAGGAGTGTGGGTGGTGGATGTGCCGAGCCGAGACTGGTGTACCAAGTGATATGCATGCGGCGTGGACACTTGGACATGGACATAGGATGGCTGCTCAGTCGGCACTGCTGAATTACTGGGTCTCGGTATGTGTACTTGACAATAGGGCTGTAACTGGATAATAGAGGAATAACAATTGTTCCTAGGGGAAATGGGTAAGGGAAGGGATGGGTAATGAGGGAATGGTGATGGATAGAGGGTGTGGGATGAGAGTAGTGAACCATATGATATACCGAATGCACCAAATGTACCGAGCCAGGGCCGTGAACCGGTGATGGAAGACTTGTCACTGGTGAGTGGGTAAGGGTCAGTCAGTTGGTATCGACGAGTTAATGGGTACTCGGTACATGTACTTGACAGTCTCCCTTGACCTAGAGTCAAGACCCTTACACAAAAACTTTGCATATAATAAGCTTGAGAGGGCATGTTAGGTACTGTACCCCTGAGAGTGGCAAGTATAATATATTCAATTTTTCTTATTCTTTTTCATTTATCTGATTCTCCATGTAATTTTAAAAATTTCAGCCATTTTCCTGTATTTCTACTCATGAGTGTTCATGAGATATTGTATTTTTACTTTCACACTACTGGTTAGGGAAGAGCATGGGTTAGGCAAACCTGCATGGGTCACCAGGTTGGGCATCCTTGGGTGTGGGTGTAGGTCAAGCCGAGAGCACCTGAAACCCAGCACAACCCATAGTATGGCACATGCATGTATGGCTGCCTGCCTTGCAAAGATGGCTGCCAGGCCATCTTTAATAGATCTATGAGCATTCTAATGTACAATCTATCTGATATTTTCAAAGTTCTCTCCTTTAACTTCTGATGATTGATTGTGCAAGGGATATTATCTGTTGGCTACTTGACAAGAACCAATATCCAACTCAAGTACTTCTTTGAAGGAACTTCTGATAACAAAGAACTCCATGTGTGAAAGGACCCCTTAAAGACCATCGAAGTATGATGTGCAAGTACATTTTGGCAATATGTACTAGTGGCCAATCTTGTCCACTGAGAACAAGTGTGCAAGGTTAACAGGGAATATATAATTAAAGTTCCACTAATAATTTCGGTGAATATAAGGTATGCTAGAACATCAAGGAAGTGTAATAATGAATATACAGTGACTCACAAAACTGAGTCAATGTTTGGTGCTTTTGGACTATTCATTGAATAGCTTGAATGTAAAACATATATAAAAAAAGTGTTGGTGCATCAAGAAAGAATCTGATCAGGGCTATGCAACCATTAAAAATTATATAAATCTAATCAGGGGTGATGAAGATATGGGCAATTCAAATCAAGGGCCCATTGACTCAGTTTTGTGAGATAGTATCAGAACAATCAGAATCTGATGCTCCATCTATTATATAGCATGCAACCCTTGATAGATGGTTACTATGGTAACCTTATCTTTCATGAGAACTCAAATTAAGGTATTTAATCCCCTCCAACATGTCCAGAACTTCACTACACTCCAATGCACCCCACTTCCTCTGCTCAAAAAGAAAACATCCTCTCCTTGGCCTCTCATGGTCATTCCACTCGCACTATTGCCTCAAGACTTGGCCTCAGCCAGTCCACAGTATCCAGGACTCTCAGAACTCTCCATCTCAACCAGCCCTGCTCCTCTGGAGGTCGTCCCCCCAAGCTTTCCTCTAGAGATCAACATGCTATTTTGTCACAAATTGCTACTGGCAGAGCTGTCAATGCTACTCAGGTCACCAACCACATCAATACAATTATCCCCCACCCAGTCTCCTCAGAAACAGTCAGAAGAGTTCTCAGGAAACATTCATTCAAGGCTGTGGTGAAGAAGAAAAGGCCCTTCCTCAGTGAAAGGCATAGACAGCTGAGGTTGGCCTTTGCTTTGAAGCACAGAGAGTGGACTGTAGAGGACTGAGGGAGGGTCATTTGGTCAGATGAGACTAAAATCAACAGGTTTGGGTCAGATGGGAGGCAGTGGGTCTGGAAACAGAAGGGGGAGGTGTTGATTGAAAGAGAGGTGCAGGGGACAGTCAAGTTTGGAGGGGGAAACATTATGGTATGTGGGTGTATGGGAGGGAATGGTGTTGGCCAGCTTGCAGAGATTGAGGGGAAGATAGATGCTGATCAGTTTGTGTCCATTTTGGAGGACCACCTGCTGCCCAGCCTGGAGGAAGGTGGAATTCCTGAGGAACAGGTAATTTTTCAACAGGACAATGACTCAAAGCACAAGTCAAAGAAGGCCAAGAACTAGATGGAAAACAACAATATCACTCTCCTTGACTGGCCTGCACAGTATCCAGACCTGAATCCTATTGAGCACCTCTGGGATCATGCAAAAAACAGGCTTAAGGAGTATCCAACACCATCCAAGGGAGTTTGGCAAATTTGGGAGAGAGTAGAGGAGGTATGGATAACATACCACCAGAGGTGTCTCAGAATTTGATAGAGAGTATGCCTAGAAGACTTGAGGCAGTAATTAAAGCTAAGGGGGGCAATACCAAGTACTAGAATTGCAACTTACTATTTCTCTGATACCCTCTCACAAAACTGAGTCAATGGGCCCTTGATTTAAATTGCCCATATCTTCATCACCCCTGATCAGAATTACATAATTATTAAATGGTTGCATAGCCCTGATCAGATTCTTTCTTTGATATACCAACACTTTTTTCATATATGTTTTACATTCAAAGCTATTCAATGAATAGTCCAAAAGCACCAAACATTGACTCAGTTTTGTGAGTCACTGTACATGCAGGTGCGGTGCACACCTGACACCCATCCACCCATGGGAAAAAACCCATGGGTTGATGGGTTTGGGTTTCCCATGGGTTGGGTGGAGGTCACCCACATTTGACCTGTGGGTGACCCATGCCATTCCCTACTACTGATTTGCTTCCACCATGAGACCCTCCATGTGCATATTAGCAGCTTGGTGGGGCACCAACAAATTGGCTTCCCACTTGAGCTAGTGCTAGGGGG
>QLPI01003881.1:0-27081 GCA_003314275.1 Chroogomphus rutilus | reverse complement strand
CACCGCTCTACAAGAAACCGATTCAACTAAGTCGAGTGCAATGGAGTCCTCAATACTTAAATGACTTCTTCCCGATGGGTATGCCGTTCAAGCGGCAAACACCTTTGCGTTGGAATAGAGGAGAATTTCACTGCCATTGTAGAAGCGGTGACTGATGGGTTGAGTGAGTCGAGGATGGCCTCGGGTGGTGGATGTAACTGAGGTGCCTCACTCGCAGATAACATGGTATATGTGTGTTGGAATTCTCAGTGGTCCAAAAGGGATGAGGACACAGAGGAGGGTGCAAACCCGACTTGGGAGTGCTGGGTAACAAATAACCAGCGGACTATGTAATACTACATCAACTATGTAGTACTCCAAATAAAGTTCACGATCATGTGCACCTGCACATACATAACACCGCTCGCAAAAACAAAATAATCTCAACAACGTGGAGAGAAGCCCGAATTTGGTAGGACGATACACGTGACGAGAAGCAATAGTGCTGGCGTCTAACTGCCGCCGGCAAGTAAACGTCGGGAATTTATTGAATCCCGAGGGAATAAACATACACATATGGGTACGTGATCAGCAGCCTTTCTTCCGATCGAATCATGGGTCAGGGCCGTAGGAATAACCGAACCCGCCGTCACCAACCTTTCCTTCCATGTTGGGTATAATCTATTGAATGCTGTGCCGGTTACTGTTTTAGACCGATTCGAAATGACCGGCATTGGATGTAACCGGTAATATAGAGATAACTAACCATCCCGTGTTTCTCTTGTATATGTTTCTCTTGTATATAAGGTGACAAGTGTCGCTAGTCGATTCACAAGTCTCTACCAGACTATCACTCTTTCAGTTCTATAAGTCCTCGCCCAGCTAGTCCATCCTCAGTGGGTGTGGTCCGTATAGCTTTGCTTGGAAAGCATTTGCAGTCCGTATTATATTCCGAGCCCGAACCGCTCCCATGGCTGGATTACTGTGCGTTATTTTCCATTATCGGCTTTTTTGAAGGCTGAGAAGTCCTACTTTTAGTATCAACTTTATCGATCTGGCGATGGTACGTTGCACCTGCTCAAGATGCCAAACGCGACTCATGCGTATTCCTGTACAGACGATCATTCTCCTCGGGAGTGTCATTGGTGTGTTAATTGGTAATTCATCCCTACAACAGTGAGATAACGCGCCGCGGTCTGATCAGGCGCAATACTGTTCGTCATGAACACAATCTCGGGCCTTGCCTCGACCACAAAGGAGAAGCTTAAATTAAAAGGATATGACGTGTCGTCCCATGGTGTTGTGGTACACGTTCAGAAGGGGTTCAATCGCGAAGAATATATATGTGCAATGCGGAGGTATGTTACTTTCATCTTGCATCATGGTCGCCTTGTTCTGTGAACGCTGATCGCCTGCTGCAGGGAGCTGGAGAGGATCTTTGAGGCCTCTTCATTCGGGAAGTCGATAGCAATGAGTCCTCGCCAATCAAATTCTATTCGAATGCCTTCCTATTGAGGTTGCAGAGCCTTTGGCTGCCTACTGCAGACAATGGAACAGGAACGCACTATCAAACAGCCCTATACCAGGCTCCTTCGCGGGAATGATATCAACATATACTGTCTCCAATCATTCCTAAGCCACCCTATAACTTATTCGTAGTGTAATCTTATGTCATAGAGGATGGTTTGCTCATATTGTACACAATTCATTTCAATTTTAAAGCATTTCAGTCGGACCCTAGGTAGTCGGCTCCACACCTTAAGTACGAACTTTGCCTTTGACCCTTCATGACTTGTTACAAGTATATCCCATCTGAGCTATGATGTTTTTAAGTAAAGGAAGTTTGAGAGAGAAATGTCTCTTACCGTTAGGGGTTTACAACATAGAATGAAATGCAACTGTTTGATGTGTGTTCATTTGCCATCTGCAATTATTCATCTAATAATACATCCTAGGAATGGCATGCCAATGGACCCTGTTTTGATCAGCCACGGGAGGTGAAAGCTAGTCTATCCAAATATATGTGCTACACTATCAGCTGTACCATGTGTGTCTAGTTCAATTTTTTGAATCTAACTCCTAATCCTGTGTATTGTTTGTTGTATGTGTGCTTATTATGTAGGTGAACATGCCATTAATCCCTGGAGACTGTGGGAATCCTCTCTTTGACAGAGCATTCACCATCTTTTCTCCAGTGACTATGCTCATTCTTTGACAGTTCAAGGCTCAGAATTGTCCACCAATATAAATTTGGAGTAGGTCAAATATCAGTTCTACCATGAACTTACTCTTGGACTAATTTGTAGTATGATACAGACAAATCTTGGAACCCTCCTCACAGAAGATTTTCTTCCAAATGTGGCATACCTGATGTCACTAGCACATGTCAACTCCTCTATTGTTCAAGAAGGTAAACTATCTTTGCTATTTTATTTATTATCCTTAAATGACCAACCAGGTCTTATTGTGGGATTCCTGAGCTTCGGACGCTCAAAGCGGCGTTTTCAGGGGACTTGTGAGTGTTAGTTTTCTCTCAGCTTTGTACTACAGTACAGCCAATATGCTGGGGGCCGAAGATATGCCATGTCTGTAGATTGTCTGGTATTTGTTGTCGGTGTTATCGTACAGATAACGATTTGCGGATATATTGAATTGATCCATCTTTCTTGTACGAAAACTCATTTCGTCTAGTCGACCGTTGGGATTCAAGTCTTGGCTGTTGTATTTAATTATTTTTAATTAACTATATGTGGTTTTTCTCTCATTTCGACAAATTAGTTGTCGTGTACAATATACAAACTCATTGACCGATGAAAAAAACAAACTTCTTTGTGCCCTTCGTCGTGAGGCATATTGCCTTTTAAGTATGACTTCGTTTTAGCTGGTAAGTTATATTGGAACATTCTTAGGCAACAATTCATTTGGCTAAACTCTTAGCGTGTAATCTTCTCGGAGTCACTTTGTTATCTGATCTCACTGATCATCCGACTCCACATACAGTCACAGTGTACCTCTGTAGCGGTTATGCGCAGTAGCTAGATACAGAAGAACTCAGTGAACGGGCGGTTCACTGGTGTGTACTATTACTATACCTAGATACAGAAGAACTACAATATCATTAGTATCTTTGTATCTAGGCGTGCAAACGGAATACGCACCTCAGTGAACGGGCGGTTCACTGAGGGGCAGCTTTCTAGTGATTCAAAATATATATACGGTCCCGGTCAAACATGACCGGGACATCCATTCCTTAGTGCGTTCGGTGCTTACTCATCTTAGCTCCAACAACCTCCTCCTATATAAGGCTGCTGTTCTGGGTCTCGAATTTCGGCAACCTGCGTCTACTGTTTTGCTCCAGGTAATAGACACTCATCTTCGCTTACACCGGTTTGCATTACGTAAGGCGCGCGCCAAATTGCACCCGCGTTCGCGCGGGCAAAAAGAGAACTGCAATTACTCAGTCAAATTGTAGCCATTCTGTCTGAAAATAAAAATATGACTTCTTCAACCCAATATGGAGGGAATGGCGATGTAAAATCCATGTAAATCTGCCACAATAAAAATTGTTTTTCAGGCAGTTGGCCCTGATCAACCCCAGCTGCAGAACAGCTGTAGCAACACCAAATCAATTCAGACTTGTTAGATATTTTTCAGTAATATAATATACATATAGATGGAGGGCACCAACCACTTTTTAGTATATCAAAGTCCATTAGAATATTTTATATACTGTACTACAGTTGAGACAAGTAGTTTCTGCTTAATTATTGTTCTAGAGCCCTACAAAACACAGTTCATTGGGAAAATGTGATATTAAATCAACTATACTTTGTTCCTCTGTAGTTAATCCCTCAATCATCTATCTTTCCTGGATCCACACAGACCCTTATCTCTCCTGCCTATCAACATTTACCCTCATTCTCAACCTCAAGTTGTGTCGCCCAATGTGGTGCTGAGTACTATACACTAAAGCAAGTAATAATGAGACCATGTGATCGTCCGGGCGGAAGATACGCACAGAGTAACAACTACAAGATATTATTAATTATAGCTAGAAATGATCCATCGCTTGTCTAGACACATACCTTGTGCCCGTTATCTTGAGACATACAAGAGCTTGTGATATGTTCGTGTCCAGAAAGCTTGTTTCTCGGTTTAGCATTGCGGCCGAATCACCTGACACATGTTGCTGAACCAAGAGGCAAGCCAAAAAATCTGCAGCCAATTTGAAGTTTTGGAGCGATGAACTTGTGAAATTGAAGCCTCTCCCTTTAAGTGCAAAGATGACAGGTGATGGAGTGAGCAGATGCACGTGGGATGGATCCGTGTTCCCCTTGGTTGATCTCTAAAACCCGTGAAGCGCCAACTAGGGTATCAGAAGGGAGATTAGATGTGTTTGCTGTATATTAGTATGCCCCTATGGTTGCGACAAGCGAGTTGATATTCATATTTGAGGATTCTGTCCTGCCCATGAACTGTCAAAAAAACAAACAGAAAAAAAGGATAATCAACCGTAAAATCCCTCAACTGCAATAGTGCCATTGCAACACCCTACCTGCATGACACGAAACGGAAACTGTATGCTATCATGATTATCTCCGGAAGACCACCTGGTGCACTCACTGCCTCCCTCTTCCCCAGGCTGGACCGAGGCCGTATACGTCTCCATCGGGCCCCCCACACTACTAAACAAGAAGGTACCATCCCCATCACTCATCAGAGGTTCTTTGCTAGCACCAGCGTCTCAGATGTCAAAGTAGAAGTAGAAGCTCCACTGGGGGTACCAGTCATATCATGATGCACCTCCTGGCCAGACAGCACTGTCGAGTCCACAGCATCACGATCACCCACAAGCCCGATGATAAAATATCCACATAAAGACGTGTCAGTCAAGTCTTCAGAAGGATATCCCGACGCAAAATCCTGTGTGCCATAACTGCATCCATCACATTCACGATGAGGAAATGAGGGTATGTCTAGTATGAATGTACATACCAGGTAATGTAACGACCCACAAGTACCAGTATTTCCAGCCCATCGTGAATGCAAATGCAGGGTCAATGAAGCGGCTGGAAAGTGTGACCTGTCCACCTGCTACGGGCCTATGTGCCCAGTGAGTGAGCTATCAATTGCGGTGTGCGCGGGGAAACGTACAGAAAGGTGACGAGTTCGCCGAGGGACAACATGACTGGATGGAGGGTCAGCGTAGCACGGAATGCGTAGAGGAATGGGCACGGACCGCAGATGCAGACGGAGGAGACGACGAGATAACCGAGGAAAAGACCACCAGGCCCATGGTCTTGCTCCAAATGCTGTTCCCGATCCTGATCTCGATCCTGGTCCTGGTCCTGCTGCACCGAGGTCACAATCAGGTCTGCTGAGTAGGGTGAGTCTACAGCCATACCTGGTGCCTGGGGCGAGTTGTTGTAGTGGTTATGGTGGCTGGCACGCCCGCGGTCATGGGAGATGCCAAAGGGGCCGTTGCCGCTGTCGTGTTCATTGTCACCACAATCCCGCGCCTCGGGCTCTTGCTCCTCCAGGGAGGTCGGTCGGAAACCCACAGGTGCTATAGACTCGAAGAGCGCCCCGTGAATGTGAAGATGACGTCACGTGCATGGGCGAAGAGCATGCCAGGATAGGGTACTATTGAGCTACTGCTTTGCAATCCGCGTGTGGCCACAGGATGGCTGGCAGTTGAGGTCCCTTTGTATCATCTTGATCTCCCGTGATTTAATATCACATTTTCCCAATGAACTATTGTGAAGGCAACTCTATTGGCAGAGTAAGCCTGCGACATGTGAGTTCAGCATAAGAGCTGAAGAAGCGTAGATAATACATGTAAACTACTTATAGTCTTTAGTTCAGGCACAGAGTGTGACTAATTAGGAGAACAATAAAGAACAATAGGCAGTTACTCCGATGTTGTGTCAAGTGTACTCTATTTTTACAACACTCCCCCTCACTTGAGGCAACATCAAGTCCAGGAAAACCATTTGAAGATTATAGAGGCTGGAGTTGATATGGATAGGAATGAAGGATTATGCTGTGTGGAGCATCAGAGAACGTCATGCAAAAATGCAAGTGGGATGCAAGAGGTAGATGCATGTGGCAGTGGTGCATGTCATGCAGACAGAGGCAGTGGTAGAACATGCAGAAGTGGCCGGGATGTATCACGCAGAAGTGGCATGAGCAGGTACGGCAGTGGGAGCATAATGGGTACATGAGCCAAGTATTGGTGGGCTCTTCGTGTTTCTCAGGTCGCGTCTGGGCTAGTGCATATGCCTGCAGTGCTTCGCTCCCATACGGCCTTGTACATTGTGTCAAGCGCGAGCACGAACGGAATGTGAAGGACTGCGAGCACAAATGGCTGCGAGTGTAAACGGCTGCAAGCGCAAGCAGCTGCGAGTGCAAGCGGCTGCGAGCATAAACGGCTGCGAGTGCGAACAGCTGCAAGCATAAAGGGCTGTGAGCGTTAGGGAATAGCACAGGTTCGGCCAACCCGCACGGGTCACCGGGTCGGGTGCCCTTGGGTGCGGGTGCAGGTCAAGCGGAGAGCACCCGTGACCCGGCCCAACCCGGCGCGTCAATCATGTACGCGTGCATGCGCATGCATGCGTACAACACCCAACCGGGCACTCGCTCTTGTCATACGTGTGCGCGTACGACACGCACGTGCATACGACACACACGCGCAGCACACGCATACGACACGCATGCGCATACGACACACACGCGCCGCACGTGCATACGACACACACGCGCCGCACACGTATGACACGCACGCGCCGACGCCAACGAGCCGTATGTGCACGCGTAGAACGCGTTCGAGTCGGCGCGTACGCGTACGGCGCGTTCGAGTCGGCGCGTACGTGTACGGTGCGTTTGAGTCGGCGCGAACGCGACATACGACACCAACGCGCCGCAGGCGTGCGGGTGCACCGCGCACCCGACACCCGTCGACCCGTGGGAAAAAACCCATGGGTTGATGGGTTCGGGTTTCCCATGGGTCGGGTGCGGGTCACCCACATTTGACCCGTGGGTGACCCGTGCCATTCCCTAGTGAGCGTGAATGGTTGCCAGCGCGAACAGCTGTAGACAGGGCAGCGCAAAAGGATGCGGTGTGTGAGGCATGTAGAGGCTGCACTCCTCGACGAAGAGGATGCATTTTCGAGAGGCGGCAATGGCCAGGGCTGCATGCGGTAGAGTTGTGTGAGCCGGAGGTGTGGGCTGTAGAGCTGCTGGTAGTGGTGACATTGCTCGAGGTGTCGTACACGTGGCGGCCGTTGCTCGCATGTGGTGGCAAGCGGTGGTGACTGATATTGCCTGTCGTGGTAAGTCGGCGTGTAGTGGCAAGCGGTGGTGACCAATATTGCCTGTCGTGGTAAGTCGGCGTGTGGTGGTGAGTCAGCGTGTGGCTGACATTGCATGTGGTAGCAAGTTGGCATGTGGCCGACGTTGCGTATGGTGATGGGCTGGCGTGTAGGACCATGCAGGTGCTGTATGCCGACGTGATTTGGTAAGGTGGCTGCCGGTGCTGACATCGCATACAGTTTCCATCGGGCATGGTAGGCCTCCACTGTGTGATAGCGAGGCCACTCCAGAGAGAATTTGGGATGGACTTTGGTAGGTGAATGCAGCGATACTGGTGTATGGTGGCAACACTGTATGTGCTGGCTAAGTGGCTCGCGCACACGCTGGATGTCCGGTTCTCCCTGAACGGCGAGCCTTGCCACGGTGGTGTGCGGCAGTGGTGGGATGGGGTGACGGCAGAGGTCACGTTAATAAGTGTGCTACAAATAAGTGACATTGGTAGATGTAGCAGCAGTGTGTTCCAGACATATAGGAATGTAGGTAGAGATGACTGAGATGCATTGCACTGGAAGTGGTGTGTGCAGGTGTGGCGACAGCATGCTGTGGACAGATGAGAAGGCAAGCAGTCAAATAGGATGCGCTGCATGCAAGAGGTGAAGCCATGTGAGGCATATGGAGTCGCTGTGTTTAGCTGTGAGATGACTGTAGATTGCTCAAGTGTTTAGAAAGTCCCTGTTTCATAATTCTCCCCTGCAATTGAGGAATCAGCAGGTCTGAGTTACAGTCTTACATGTTGACATGCAACTGACATTGCATGTCATGGTGAGCTTGGTGTGTGACCAGTGTCGCATGTATCATGGCAAGTCAGTGAGATGATGTCCTGTGTGGTAGTGAGCCACCGTGTGACCAGCCTCGCATGTCATAGCAAGCCGGTGTCCGGTCTGTGTCACTAATAGTGGCAAGCTGCTATGTGAGCAGCATTGCGCCTGTGAGCTCCTGCGTAGTCGCTTTTGCATGTCATAGCAAGTCGACGAGCAGTGTGTCATATAGGAGGCGAGCTGGCATGTGTAGCTGGCATTGCGCTTGTGAGCCACCGTGTGATCAACCTCATGCATCGTGACGAGTTGATGTCCGGCCTGTGTCATGGGTGGTTGTGAGCAACCATGTAGCTGACCTCGCTTTTGACATGGCGAGTTGGCATCAGGTGTGTCACATAGTGGTGAGTGTAACTCATGGATGAATGTACCTTGGCGTGAACCGGTGTGCATGCCACTGTATTTGCAACAGACAGATACTCGAGGGGATGCTGATGATGCCGGCCCGAGTCGAGGACTTAACAGAGGAGAAGAAGGTAGAAGGGCCTAAGCCTAGTCGATACCCAGAATGAAGAAATATGTACATGCATGTCCTACTTATATAGGTTAAGAAGCGACATGTGGAATAAGGAATGTGGAACAATAAGGTATGCAGAGCATGTGGTTATTGTCCACAACGAATAAAATTAGAATAAGGAATGAAAGACGGAGATAAACAATAAAGGACAGAATAATAGGACGTGCCCAAGGATAGGACAATAGGAAGTGCCCGATTATAAAACAAGGGCTGTAACCGAGGATAACACAAGGGCAGGAAGTCCCGAGGTGAGGCGGACCGAGAGGTGAGGAGTAGGCATGAGATGGGAATGAGGAATGTGACCGATATGTGCGTCTAGCCGAGAACAACTCATCGAGTGGCCCGTACTTGGTCACTAATGGAGTATTTTAGTCAGTACCGCCGAGTTACCGGATCCTTGGTACGTGTACTTGACACTCCCCCTCAATCAGAACAATTGGACAGAGAAAGAGTGGGGTTACACAGGGAGCGTGTGGGATCAATGGCGGTATTTTGGTGTGCTGTGCATTGGTCCTGCTCCTCTTGGTAGCGTTCACAGTTTTGCGTTCATGTATGATGTCAGTCGCATCCCGGCGAGAGTCGAGACAAATCTCAGATGAGTGGGGATGCCAGGTAGGATGCGGCAAAAAATGTGTCGTGCTTGCCGGAACAGTAGGACAAAAACACGCAGGCTTAGAGGGCCATGCGCATGTGTGGATCACTGAATGCGATGATGCCGCCTCATGTGGAACGGCATTGAGGGATGACATAGCAAGAGGCTGGCGGATGGCAAAGGGACATTGTGTGGTGTGCCAGTGGTTTTTGCCTTGGAGGACGGCAAGTGAGATTGGAGACTCAGGTGTGTGCTGGCAACGTGTACGCGGGGCATCGTCCGAATGTACATCTGCATTGGTGTCCTGGTCCTGCTCGCTCGTTATCATTTGCCCTCTCCTTGCTGGGCTGGCCTTGCATGATACATTGCTACTCGGTGTCGGTGACAACACGTCTGCTGTTAGCGTCAGATGCTGCAGGGGCAAGTGCTGACTGCGATGTGTGACGAAGGCACTGTAGGTGTGAATGACGGCAAGAGTGGACCAGGGTGTGGGTATGGTGCGACAGCGGCACATGCAGAGGGTGAGAATGCACTGCAATGGAGAGCAGGAGGTAGGCCGGCGTGGTATTGAGGATGGCGTTTATCAGGCTAGTGTAGCCTATGAGAGCCAATGCCTCTGGCAGTCGCAACGGTTGGATGCATGTGGAAAACCCTGTCGAATACACGGTTCAGGTGGCGAACCTGTTGGTGAAAGCCTGGTGGTGTCGAACCAATGGGTGATCTTTGCAATGTAGAGTTGCACGCTTTCCAAATAGGTTGCCCAGAGGAGGGCTTGGAGAGTGGGTGATGAAGGAACAGAGGTGAATGTGGCGAGTGCAAATACTGTGCCTGCGCCATTTACGAGCGATCAAAACTCGGTGTTCCTCGCCGTGTGCCATCCATGTGCTGGTGGAGCTAGTCCTCCCAGTTTGGTCCTGTCGAACTTCTTGACTGAAGTGAGAGACCTGTAGGGTGTTGGACACAGCATGGGATGGAGGTGAGCATGGACTGAACAAGGTGTCGAGTAGGCTATGTATCCAGCGTTCAAGCTGGGTGAGCATTCAGGCGGGGCCCATAACCTATTGTGAAGGCAACTCTATTGGCAGAGTAAGCATGTGAGTTCAGCATAAGAGCTAGTGTATATTGACTACTATACCTGCGACATGTGAGTTCAGCATAAGAGCTGAAGAAGCGCAGATAATACATGTAAACTACTTATAGTCTTTAGTTCAGGCACAGAGTGTGACTAATTAGGAGAACAATAAAGAACAATAGGCAGTTACTCCGATATTGTGTCAAGTGTACTCTATTTTTACAACATGAACTGTGTCTTGTAGGGCTCTAGAACAATAATTAAGTAGAAACTACTTGTCTCAACTGTAGTACAGTATATAAAATATTCTAATGGACTTTGATATACTAAAAAGTGGTTGGTGCCCTCCATGTATATGTATATTATATTACTGCAAAATATCTAACAAGTCTGAATTGATTTGGTGTTGCTACAGCTGTTCTGCAGCTGGGGTTGATCAGGGCCAACTGCCTAAAAAACAATTTTTATTGTGGCAAAGTTACATGAATTTTACATTTCCATGCCCTCCATAGTGGGTTGAAGAAGTTATATTTTTATTTTCAGACAGAATGGCTACAATTTGACTGAGTAATTGCAGTTCTCTTTTTGCCCGCGCGAATGCATGTGCAATTTGGCATGTGCCTTACGTAATGCAAACCAGTGTAAAACATATAAGGTAGAAGACAAACAGTTTCCGCTAAGGTCATGTGACTCAAATGTCACATCCATAGGGAATGGCATGGGTTGGGCCAACCCCCATGGGTTGACAGGTTTGGGTTTCCCACGGGTTGGGTGCAGGTTACCCACATTTGACCCATGGGTGACCCATGCTATTCCCTACACATCCACCATTTTGCATAAGGATCTGGCAACATTGCTCAAAATTTGATTCTGAGATCACAGATCAATGGCATAGAACTATATGTATATGGTCCTGGTTGTAATTTTTGAAAAAAAAATCACTATTGCAAATGTAGTATACCCAAACTTTCAAATAGTGATTGGCATGGGTATTGGAAACCCACATGGGTACAGGTCAGGGTCAGGATCAGCCAACACACCCAAACCCATACCCACAAGGCAGTTTGAGGTGGGTTTCCTGCCTCCAGCCCTGGTAGACAACCTCACAGCATGAATAGGTATAGTGAAACCTAGCCAGCCATCATGAAAAGTCATAAATAATGTAGAGGTCATGAGAGCTTACCCATTGGAGCACCCTTCAGGTTGGGATCATGACTGAAGCTGTATTGTGTTTTGGCCATGCAGACTGTAAAGGGGGTATACCGGTTCTTCTTCCAACTGATGCAGAGAGTGATGCCTGATACAAGCGGAGCACTATAGCAATGGTACATATATATTCATAGTTAGTGGGTGAAGGGTTCTCTAGAGTTTTCTCTTTGGATCCCCCTTTGCCAGGTATGCTAGTTGCAGTGTACATAGGTTCTGTACTAAAAACACTTTGGATCCCCCTTTGCCAGTGTGCCTCCCAAGGGTAGAACATCTGCTTAGGTTGCCCTTATAGTAGTAGACTTCCTTGATACATGATACCTCCTTGATACAAATTGATTTTCCAGCATCTATTCTCATTCCAATGATACAAGGTTTTGCACAAAGAATCTATTATATACAGTGGGTCAAAAAACTGCCCCAATGTTTGTGCATTTTAGAAAGATTGATATTTTGTAAAGGAATGACATCAGAAAAAGTTCTGAAGATTTCACATAATATACTAGAACATGTTGGCTATCTACTAACTTAAGAAATCATGTGAGTCAATCAAAACTCATTGCTTAATAAATCAACCAAAATAATCACTCATTGGGGCAGTTTTTGACCCTCTATTATTTTCTCTGATTTTTAATGTTACACACCAGTATAAGGTAGGAGTAGGACATGTGAATCATCAACATGTCATGTGACCTTATTCGTATCGATTTGGCATGTTGAACTTTGTTCATTCATCTCCTTGACTCCTTACCACTACTATGAAATCTATCTCTACTAAAAAGCATTCTTCTGTTGTTTCTTGTTAAATCTGCATGTCGGGCACTTAGCTAGATACTTCCAGAAGGGTTTCTAGAGGTTTCAAATGGTTTCCGAGAGGGGGTTCATACTCCAGAGGTGGAGGGACTAGAGGTCGCGGGTTCACGGTCAGAAATGGAAAGGGGTGGGAAGATGGGAAGTGCCGGGGGCCTAGGACTGTTCTCGGTATTAGATAGTTCAAGTGGTTCAAGGTCGCAGGGACTTGGCTTCAACTTATGTGTTGTGCCCTTCTCAATCATCTGTCCCTAATTTTGGAAAGTCAGAAAGTTTACCGGAACTGAATCAGAAACTACAACACAGAATTAAGTCGATATTTGTACTAGCAAATAGTCCAGTCGACTGGTGTCTTATATACATGTATCTAGTCCTTGTACTAACTTTTGCCAAGTAAAGACAAGGGGAGGAAAGAGTACAAGGGGCTAACACAGAACAAAGAACAAGGGAGTGAGGTATGCCATGATCCTACACGTCGTTTATCAAAAGAGCAGAACCTTGGTCTCAGAATCTTGGAGGTTTGGGATTGCGGAACCTCGGGTTGGTTACAACGGAATTTGGAAAGCGATTGTTCAGGCTTTGAATGGTCGGAAAGGTCCCGGAAATGGTGCTGGTGGTTGTGGGGATTAATGTGGGTTTATTGGTGGCATGGGCTATAACATTTCTCTCCTCAATGAGAGGTATTCCCATCATCAAATTCAAGCTAGGAATGGCCTGGGGAAGGGTACTATTAGCAGGATCAGTAGGGAGGTAGAGGAGGATAAGGAAAATCATCCTGATAGCCATCCTTCCAAGCTTTCCCCTTATGATAAACAGTCAATTATCCATCAAATCAGCTTTGGGAAGCTTGAAAATGCTATCCAAGCCATCCAATTCATAAATTCTATCATATCTACCTCTGTCACTCCTCAGACTGTTAGGAATGTGTTGAAGGAAGCTGGCATTAGATCAGCAAAAGTCCCTATGCTCAAGGGGTCTCATCATCAGCAACATCTAAAGTTTGCCCAATACCATGAAATTTGGACTTTGGAGGACTGGAAGAGGGTGTTGTGGACTGATGAGACAAAAATCAATAGGATTGGGTCAGATGGGAAGGTATATGTTTGGAAGCAACAAGGGGAACCAGTATCAGACAGGACCACCACACCAACTGTCAAACATGGTGGGGGGAATAACTTGATGGTTTGGGGGTGTATGGGCTAGAATAGGATAGGGTGTTATGACCCATTCCCCCAATTAAACCCATTTCAGCTCCCACAACCATCTGCACTCTTTCTGGGAGTTTTCTGACTGTAATATCAGGAACAGTCCCCTGACCGCCTTTCTGCAATTCCTCTCTACAACCCAAGATCCCACAACCCCGAATTCCTGTGATTCCATAGCCAAGGTTCTGCCCTCATGGTAAGTGTCTCAAGGAATCATGGCATACCTAGCTCCCTTGTTCTTTGTTTTCTATTGACCCCTTGTATTTCCTTCCCCCTCTTGTCTTTTGACTGGTGACAGTAAAGCGATCGATCTCAACCATGTTACAAATTTGACTCCAACGGCACTCATCCTATATCACCTTCACTGTCATCACATCACACAGCCAACCATTCTATTCAGCACTCCAATCTTCAGACTCCCAATTTGTCATCATGTCTTCTTCAGAGCTCATTCCCATGAAATGCTACAACACCCAGGACACACATATCCAGGCAGAACCATTAACACATCATTATCTTTGCGCACCTCCCCCAGCACATTTCTCACTCAGAAGAAGATCCCATCCAATCTACACTCAGTCATATGCGATAGGAGATGCAGTTTATTTCTCAGAAAGCCAAGAACCATACATATTTCTTGGAATGACATCTAGACCAGCATATCGTGATAGGAGTAGAGTGGAATACAAGGCAGAGTTCAGGGCACCATCTCATCCTGATTACCCCACCCCCTCCATTCGACTCACTCTTAAACACAAAATGAGAGTGCATGACCATATATGTTATGGCCCATACCACCAATAAACCCACATTAATCCCCACAATCACCCGTACTGTTTACGGGACCTTTCCGACCGCTCAAAGCCTGAATAACCGCTTTCCAAATTCCAATGTATCAATCCAAGGTTCTGCGTTCCCAAACCTCCAAAGATTCCAAAGCCAAGGTTCCGCTCCTTTGATAAACAACACGCAGGATCATTGCATACCTCACTCCCTTGTTTTTCATTCTGTATTGCCCCTTATACTCTCTTTCCCCCCTTGTCTTTACTCAGCAAAAGTTAGTACAAGACTAGATACATGTATATAAGTCACCAGTCGACTGGACTATTCGCCAGTACGAATATCGACTTAATTCTGTGTCGTAGTTTCCGATTCAGTTCCGGTAAACTTTCCAACTTTCCAAAACTAGGGACAGATGATTGAGGAGGGCGCAACACATAAGTTGAAGCCAAGTCCCTGTGACCTCGAACTACTTGAACCACCCTATACCGTGAACAGTCCTAGACCCCCTGGTGCTGTCTTTCCACCCCCATTCCGATTCCGATCGTGAATCCGACCTTTAGTCCCTCCGCCTCCGGAGTACAAACCCCCCCCTTGGAAACCATTCAGAATCTCTGGAAACCCTTCCGGAAGCCTCTAGCTAAGCACCAACACACGGATTTAACAGTATACCCATTAGTCCTCCTACTCCCAGACCCCTATCCTTGGATTGGATACTGGAGAAATTGCGGAAGATATGTTGCCTGTGACCTGGAAATTCTCCGAGATGACTCAGTCCCCTGACTCATCCTAAGGCCCCTCAGGAGTAGTAGACAAGGTTGTTAGACATTTATTGGTAGACTTCCTTATTGTTTCTTTTATATGTTTCCCCTTTTCTTGGTTTGACTCAGACCTGTTTCCTATTCTGTTAGTCTTTTCTCGTTGTTACTCATCATCCTTACCTTTTTGGTTAATCTCCCTCTATCATAGCCCCTAGCCCCTATTCATGCAGCCTTGATGCTGTACCATTTCTCCAGAGTTTCTCTATAGTTTCCTCTTTTGTATACTTTGTTCTCGTGCTTTGTCATTCAACTGACATAGCCAACCTCTCACATCATTTTGCATCATTGCTTGGTTTTTGTATATAAAGGCCTCTGGCTCACCTCTGTAATAACAAGTTTTCAAGTTAAAGTCCTAAGTCAAGTCTCTAAGTCCAAGTCAAGACTAGTCTAGAAATGTCTAGACTATTGTACTCAAGTCCAAAGCCAAAGTCCAAGTCTTAGTCAGTGTGACACATTCATGTCTCAGGTCACATCCCTGTCACATCACATCCTAATCACTCACATTCTATTTTTGTTTGTACATTGCTATGTCACAGATTATATTCCAGCTGTGCCAAACGACTGCACTAGACCCCACCAGAGAAAAGGACCGGTGTGCGCAGGCTTTTAGGTATTAATTACCTAGAGCAACTCTACACCAGACAGTAGAAAATACAAGGAGTAACTACATGTATATAACCCCCAGTCCACTGGACTATTTTCTAGTACAAATATTGACTTAATTTGCAACCTAAGTTTCTGGCTTAGTCTCTCGTGCATTTCCGACTTAGTCTCTTGCGCATTTCCGACTTAGTCTCTTGCGCATTTCTGACTTAGTCTCTCATGCATTTCCAACTTAGTCTCTTGCATGTTTCCGACTTCTTGCATGTTTCCGACTTAGTCTCTCGTGCATTTCCAACTTAGTCTGGTATTGGGGGTAGAGGGTTCGAGCATTGAAACATGGAAGACCGGGTGTACTGCCCGCATAGAGTTGGGTAGACGGAGGGTATAGGAATGGGTACCGACACGTGCTATTACTTCAAAGGGGCCGAGATACTTCTCTGCTAGTTTCTTGGAGGGTCGAGTGGTCTGGAAGAATTGGGCTTTAACAAATACTGAAGTTCCGACCGGAAACTCAGGAGCGGCGAGTCTGCGGGAGTCTGCCGAGGCTTGGTATCGTAATTGGGCCTGGCTAATTTGTTTTTTCAGGGCTCCATGGAGCTGATCTAGATCTACGGCAAATTTGTGCGCTCAAGAGGAGGCGAGGTTGTGCTCGGGGTGTACGGTGAGGTTCGGGTGATGTCCCTTATTGGCGAAGAAGGGAGAGATGCCTGTGGTGGTGTTTGGAGCGTTATTGTAGGCAAATTCAGCTAGTGGCAATAGTTTGGACCAGTTGTCCTGTTGGTAGTTGCAGTAGACTCAAAGGTACTGTTCCAGCATCTGGTTTACTCGTTCGGTTTGGCTGTCGGCTTCCGGGTGGTAGCCTGAGGTGAAGTGTAGGCGCATGTCGAGAGCTTTTCCAAGCGACCTGAAGAAGTGAGAGACAGACTCGCTTCCACGGTCAGATGTTACATGACTCGGTACACTATGCTTGGAGAAGACGTGAAGTACAAACAGTTTGGCCAAATCGGCGGAAGTGATTGTATCGACTGTAGGAATGAAGATACTTTGTTTGGTGAGTTTGCAAACTATCACTAGTATCAATGTGAAACCGGAGGACTGAGGAAGTTGCTCAATAAAATCCATGGATATGGAATTCCATGGTCTTTTGGGAATGGGGAGTTGTTTTAGGAAGCCGTAGGGTTTGTGACACTGTGATTTCGAACGCATACATGTGGTGCAGGATTTGCAGAAGTCGATGACCGAGGTGCGCAAGCCTGGCCAGATGTATTCGTGGCGGACCAGGGCTAGTGTTTTGTTTTGACCGAAATGTCCTGAGAGGACATGGTCGTGCTTGTATTGTAGGATGCATAGTCTGAGGTTGTTGGCATCGGGGACGTAGATCCAGTTGTCTAACCGAAGGAAACCATCTGGGGTTTGCATCCATCTTGGGTTTGGTGTTTCGGGGGTGCTAAGATGGGGCATTGCCATTGGATCGGTCAGGAGGGCTGAACGTATGTCAGAATGGAGTTTTTCTGAGTCCATGATAATGCTTGCTCGTAGGGTTGGAATGATAAGTTGCGTTGCTCGAAGGGATTCCACTAATTGAGTAGTCATAAAGATTGGTTGGAGGTTTTGGGGGTTGATGGTGCCGTAGTTGTTACCCCCCTCTTTAGGGTAGATGTCCCATCGTCTAGTTAAAGCATCGGGTTTTGTACCAAGTTTGCCGGGACGGAAACGGATAGTAATATTAAATTGGCAGAGGTATTCAGACCATCACACCTGTCTCCGTGTCAGGACTTTAGTGGTGGAGAAATATTTGAGGTTTTTGTGGTCAGTGATGACATCTATGGGGTCGGCAGAGCCTTTCAGGTAGTGCCGCCATCACTTGAATGCCTCAAAAATTGCTAAAAGTTCCTTGTTATGAACATCATAGTTTAGCTCGGGAGCGGTAAAGGTACGGGAATGAAAAGCAACAGGATGAATCTCGCCTTCAGAATTGATAACGGAAAGGATTGCCGCAAGGGGATAGTCTGAAGCATCGGTTTCCATGACCAGGGGTAAGTTGGGTTCCCAGTGATGCAGGATGGGTGCCGAGGTGAAGGCCGTTTTGAGCAGGTCAAAAGACTTTTGACAGTCCTCGGTCCAAGCCCATGTCATGCCTTTACATGTCAGCCGAGTAAGGGGTACGGTTATGTCTGAATAGTTAAAAATGAAGTGTTGGTAGAAATTGGCAAAACCTAGGAAGGACTGAATGTCCTTGACCTTCCTTGGTTCGGGCCATTTGCAGATGGTCTTGACCTTGTCATCAGACATGGTGAGGCCGTCGGTACGTAGGATGGAACCGAGGAATTCGACCGTGTCTTTGTGCCATTCACATTTGCTGGCCTTGACAAATAAGCCGTTTTTTCTGAGTCGACGGAGCACCTCTCGGATATGTTCTCGGTGCTCCTCGAGTGAGTCTGAATAAATTAGTATGTCGTCTATGTAGGCGACAGCGCAATGGTCTATCAGGTCACCGAGAATGTCATTCATAAACCTCTGGAAAGCTGCAGGGGCGTTGGAGAGGCCGAACGGCATGACTAGCCATTCATAGGACCCATACCGGGTCTTGAAGGCAGTCTTCCATTCTTCCCCTTCGGCAATTTGGATCAGATGGTACGCATGCCGAAGGTCGATTTTTGTATAAATTCGAGCTTTTTGGGGGGCATCTAGTAGGTCAGTGATTAGAGGGAGAGGGTACCGGTCCTTCTTGGTCACTTTGTTTAGTGCTCGAAAATCAACGCATAGCTGAAGGGAGCCGTCTTTCTTTCAGACGAATAAGATTGGTGCTCCGTGCAGGGAACGGGAGGCCCTGATGAACCCCATGTTCAGGTGTTCGTCAAGGAACTCGCCCAGGGTTTCCAGTTCTGATTGTGATAACGAGTATAGGGGCAGATAAGGCATCTTGGCACCATCTTCCAGGGTGATTTTAAGATCATAGGGTCGGTGGGGTCCTAGAGTGTCAGCTTTTGTTTTGCTGAAAATGTCAGCGAATTCATGATACTCTTTTGGGACGTTTTCAAGGTCGACCGGATCGGGGGGAACGGATGGAATGGATGGGGCCTTGGCGGATCATGCCGAAATGGTGTCGATGGCCGAAAGGTCCAGACGGAAAACTTGCGAACCTTCTAGTTTGCAGGCTCACGTAAAGGCGGCTGCATTGACTAGGGCTATCCGCGGGGCTTCTAATTTTGGAGAGGATCCTGATTGAGGCCATGGAGCAGCAGCAGGTGCTGGCTGAACCGAAGGCTTCGGGATGCACCTAGGGTCATTAGCGGTTTTTCGGAACGTAATACTGCCCAATACCCAATCAATCAACGGATTGTAGCGGGTGAGCCAGTTGTGACCGAGTACTACCGATACAGACGAATCTAGTGATGTGACATACATATGGATGGACTGTAGTTGTCCTGATGGAAATTTGATCGGTAGTTCTACAGATTCAGTAATTACCGAGTTAGTAGTGCCATCAAATAGTTTAAGGGGAATTGAATCCATGGAAGTGGTGGGGATCTTATGTTCCCGAACATAGGAGGATTCTATGAAGCAGTGAGTAGAACCTGAATCGATCAGACATTTAAGAGGGGTTGCCGAGGAACTTGGTATCAAAATAGAAGATAGAGGGATTACCAAAGAATTAGGATTAAGAAGGGCAGAGGCATTAAGCTTAACCTCAGTTCCAGCACCTGCCGAGTCGTTTGACTCGGTCACCTCCACTGATTTCTCAGTTTTGGTGTCTGGGGCGCTAGTCGCCTTGCGGGTGATAGATCTGGATTGTAGGGGCATAATTGTTAAGCGGTAAGGGGCACAGGAGGTAGTGTGAGTCTGAGTATACTGTCAGGTCTCGGTACTGCCGATGGTACTGTCGGGACCGGCCAAGTCCTGCAGGCCAGTCGGGGTGGCTTGGCTTCAACATACTCGTACGTTGCGCCCTGCCTCCTGTGCATGCCACTAACTTGTAACAGAAAAGATGCTCGGGCAGATGCCGAGGGTGTTGGCCCAAGTAAGGACTTCTGAACAGAAGGAGGAGAGTAGAGAGGCATAAACCTAGTTGATACTCAGACTGAGGAACTATGTACACGCATCTACTACTTATATAGGCTGAGAGGTGGAATGTGGAATAAGGGTGGCATAAGACATGGAAAAAAGAATAAGGTATGAAGACCATGTGGAGTTATTGTCCACAGCGATTAGAATAGAATAATGCGAGAGTAAGACAATGAAATATAAGCAGGTGAGATTGTGGGAAAGAATAGAACGATAAGGAATGGCCGAGAATAAAACAATAGGGCCGCGAGTAAGTGGCAAAGAATAGTGAACGTCCCGAGGGTAAGCGAGTGAGGGGAATATCAGGGAGTGTAGGGATGATAAAGAATAGGGGGTTGGGGAAAGGATAATGAACCAGGTGATGAACCGGGTGTACCGAACCGAAACCGTGCACCATGGGGATGATATGAGTAAGGGTCGGTCTGTCGGTACTGCCGAGTAAGTCAGAGCACGGTGTGTGGTCATGACAGGTGTCTCAGGCTAATATTTGGTGTGTTTCTATGGGGAAACTGGCACCTTGGCTCTGGGCTTGAATCTGGCTAGAGCCCAACATTTTGGAAAGTGGAGTTTGAATTTCAGGCCAAACCTTTGATGGTGAACAATAGAAGTTGTATTAAGGATCATTAAAGGATTAATGAATATTGTGAACTACTAAAAGATTGGAGAAAAGTCTAATAGAAAATATTTGAACATATCCAGACTGATTAATTAGCAAAACAATTGCTAATTGAAAAAACATTAATAGTACATTAAGAGGCTCTTCTTTTTTTGTACTTTAGTCTTTTCTAATGTTTTTGTGCTTTGCTATCTACCCTTATTCAGTGTTTTTTAAGAGATCCCCTACACCCATTGATGGTGGCTGCCAGCCGTAATGCTCATTCAGCAAGAATCTCGGTTGGTATAGTGGGGGGCACCCAGGTGTAGGCAATAGAAGTCAGGAGCCTGAACATCATTTTTGTTTTCCCAGGAATTCATTTCTATCTGTCCTTGATTGATCGATCTCTACTTTGCTGCTTTAGCAAAGCCCAGGGCTTGTCTGTGCCTGTGTGGGTGAGGAGTGATGTTTCCATGTCTCGCCTGTACTGCTCTCTGCTCCCCTTGACAATTCCCACCCTCACCTGTCTCCCCTGGTAGAGTTATATTGCCATAAATTTCTTTGAACCTCCTCATGCCCTGAACTTAAATAGGGGGTTCATTGCCTTAGACCTGGCTAGCAAGACCTTTGTCAAGCTTGCTCCTCTGCATAGGTCCACTCCACCCTCTACTTTGCATATCTTAGGCATCTAAACAGGTAAAAATGGACTGACTTGTCAGCTCTCTTGCATGTAGGGCACTTCAGTGATGGTTCCTTGCTGATGTATGCCAGATATTTGTTGAGCACATATCTCCTGTTCTAAGCTGCACCAACTGTGTGGCATGTCTGTGCGGCATTCCAGTGGTGAGTCTTGCAAATTCTGTGGAGGGTAGTAAGGGGTCTATCTTATGTGCAATATCTGTACACAGGAAGTTAGTGAAATTGGTTTTTGCTTGCCATCTGAGTGTTCTCTGGTTTTTCTGCAACTCTGCAGCCTTGGTCACTAGCTCACTAACATTTACTCTCTGCACTCTATGGGTAAGAGCCATTCCTGGATGGACTTGCACTTGGCCACCTTCTTGGCATCCTTGTCTGCCCTTTCATTTCCTGACACTTCCTCATGGCCAGAGACCCACCCTATAACCACATTGGCTCCCAGCTATTGAGTGACTACACCTTCTATCTGTCAATATAATTCATTAATTATGTATTTTGGTCTATATTGCTGCTTGGTTGTCACTGTGATCATGTACCTTGCTTGCCTTTCTGAGTTTAGCAGCTTTGCCTAGGGAATGGCATGGATTAGGCCAACCCGCATGGGTCACTGGGTCAGGTGTCCTTGGGTGTGGGTGCAGGTCAAGCCGAGAGCACCTGCAACCTGGCCCAACCTGTGGTGTCACGTGTGGGCATATGGCATGCACATGCTGCAGGTGCATACCAATGACATGAATGCACCAGATGTGCATGTGCTGTACATGTTGTATGTGCCATACTTGCCATATGCACTGTATGCATTGTATGTGCTGTACTCACCATATGTGCCATACATGTCATATGTACCATACTCACCATATGTGCCATATGCACATGCATATGACACGCATGTGCCGCATGCATGCAGGTGTGGTGCACACCCGACACCTGTTGACCCATGGGAAATAAACCATGGGTTAATGGGTTCAGGTTTCCCATAGGTTGGGTGTGGGTCACCCACATTTGACCCATGGGTGACCCATACCATTCCCTAGCTTTGCCCCCAGGGCTGCTCCTACTAACTCCACCTTGAACACCTGGCCTCAGATATAGCTTCCCCACATCATTTTTGTATAGGATTGCTGCTGCCCCTATGCCTCCATTGATGAAAGATTTACCTGAAAAGACTTTGATGTTTGCATTGTCAGCATTGACTTCACCTGTCACTTGATCTTTGTCAGGAGGGATCCTTGTTTTGAAATCAGGCTTCTACTTGGGGCTGAGGATGATAGCTGGATTTTCTCCATGTGGTCCTGCTCTATTCTGTAGGCATGCATGATCTCTTAGAAGGGGGCATGATGTTTCTTAACATATCTGCTCGCTGCTTGTTGTACTACTGGTGCAAGTGGGTGGCAGTCAGGGAGGTAGACCATGCACCTGACAGCTCTATGAATGACCTTGGATATGAGGAGGGGAAATGGGAGCAAATTCACATGTGCATTTAGCAAGTCATTAGCAATGGTTCTCATAGTGCGAGTAATGAATAGTGCCACCTGTCTTTTGATCCATTTGACTTCTTCAGATAGTTCAAGTTTATATTCTAAGTGCTTTCACTTCTGTATATATATTGCCTGTGGATGAGTTTCCTTTGTTTAGTAGGAATGTTTCAGTGAAGTCTTCATATTTGTTAAGGTGTGCTTCAACTGCTTGTGTAAACCATTCAGTGGTTACAAATGTATATCCAAGAATTTTATCAGCTGGAATGATAAGTAATTCTGGATGCTTGTTTAAAAGTTTTCGAGTTTTTTTTTTATGTTTTTTTTATATGTCAGTTGTAATGTGTTTTGTAATTGGCATTACTCAAGAGTTTATTTCGTAGAACTTCAGATTGTTTTTCACTTTGGAGATGTGCAAGAAGTGGTTTGTGTTTAGTTTTATTATACCAGACAGGAGGTTCATTTGCATCATTTTTGTTGTTCCTCTGTTTCCAAAGCCATTGACATCTGGTGTTAAAGTATTTCATACCTGATATGGTTTCTTGTTGATGTGGATTTGGGGTAGGAATATATTCGGTCCCAAATGCCAGGCAGTCCATAACAGTTTGTGGGAGATAACATTTTGTGAGATTGTGCATTTTGTGAATTTTGGTTGGTGTAATACCAAGTTTCTTACCATGATTTTGTATTAATCCATCCTTTTTGAATTGGAGAAGGGTTTTATTTTTTTTTGTGACTATTTCTGTATTCTATTATGAGATCTTCTTCGATATGGTTTATTTCCTAAGAGCTCTGTCCCCTTCTCCTTCCCCTGAGTGACAGGTTCTCGCTCGTGAGCTTTGTTCATGTTCCAGCTTGAATGAGGCCTTGAGGTGACGAAGACGAAGTCTGTCCATCATAGGTGGGGGATAAAGGATAGACCGTCCACACCGATAGCAGCGGACAGGGTTGAACGATGACTTGAAGTCGGCCATCTATTGTATGCAGTTTGCCATAAATACCTCCACAACTCTGTATAGTTATCACCTCCTTTCATGTACTAGGTAAGAGTCCAAGCCCAGTGGAAGGCACATCGAATTACCCCGAGGGAACGCCAGTTGATCGTCGGACACAATAAACATTGCTAATTTGGAAATATAAATCTGAAAATAATAGTCGCATAAGAATTCCATGAAACCCATGATAACGTCTTATACTTGGTACAGGTCAAACCCCTACCAAGAGGTGAAAGAAGTCTTACAGTGGTGCGACAAAAAAAAATAGATAAATGCATATTTTTTTAATCAAAGAAAAAAATGATTAAAGGGATGAGGTCACATTAGGATTAGTTCTCGCCTTTCCTTCAACACCAACTCAACAAGCCGCCGCAATATGCACAATCAACACACCCCGGTTCCTATTTCCACATATGCCACCCATTCAATCCTCCCACTTCGGTTCAGAACGCCACTTTGCCTTCGGAACGTACTGGCCACCTGACACAGCAGTGCCCGCCTCCAACCTTATCTTAACACTACGGTGAACCTTCACCTGTTCTTGATCCTGCCTTGGGATAATCCGTGGGTATCCGAAATTCGAACTACATATCGTGCAGTGAGTGTGGTTTAGAGCTGAAGCAGAGATAAAAGCGGGACGAAGAAGATAAAATACTCACGTGAATTCTCTGTCCCATCCACCGTCTTCATCCCTCTGCACCCTCATACTCATCGGGAGCAGCTCCACGAACCACCACCACGGCGCGATCTTCAGCTCGTCATGGAGCGGACACAGCGCATCCTCCAGATCTTCCTCCTCCTCGGATCGTATAGACTCAACTGCAACATTCCCGTAACCCACATGAGTTTTATTCCCAGAAATTTCGTCCACGGCCTCTTCCGTAAGGTTCACAAGCGTCTTCGCGGTGTCAGTCAATTTCTTCCATATGTTGTTCGGAGAGTTGTATGTGGAAGAACTAGGTGGAGGGGGCTGGTAATATTTCGCAGGTGGCCGTGGAAGTACTTCCGGATGTAGGGTCGCAGGATCGATTCCCAGAGCTGCCAAGAGGGGTGCGTGGAATCGGATTCCAGTGTTGGCTTTGAAGCATTCACGGATCATCCAGCGGAGGGGAATGCGCGCGAGGTTGTGACGCCTTTCATTGTCGGCAGAACCGCCTCCGACATCTAGAAAAAGGAGGATTGGAAAATTGAATAAGTAAAGGACCTCATGAAAACTTGCCAGTATGACACCCGGCAAACCACACTTCGAGAACATTCGTTGTCTTGTTCACTTCTGCCCTGTCAGACTGGCCCTCAAAGTCGTAGATGCTCATCTTCTGCTGACGCTTCGATTGAATATTTCTCTTCGCACTCATGCCAGACCTTGGCATCTCCCCCGCCTCCATCTCCTGCTGGCTCTCCTCCTTGGTCGGCCGGTTGTAATTATTAACTTTGAACTTAGCGCGGTGCTCATCGAGGGAAATGGCGTGCCGGAATGTCTTGATCGAGAAATTGGACGAGGTAAATGGAATTCGGTGGTGCGGGAACACTCCCACGGACGAGACAGTGTCCCTGAAAGGATAGAATAATTATTGGTCAAATCATGGCAGAAGTATATGGGATATGACGAACCATACACCGACGAACTCGATACCAACGTCCATCGAAAATGCTTTCTTAAATGCGATGCTCTGACGCCTTCCGTCATCGTCTTGACGAGTAAACATCTTGTATGCGAAAGGCACTTGTTGATAATTGGACGAGGGGAGGAGGCCGACCTGGTACCCACACGTTCAAAATGATCCTGAGACAAATCAAGGCTCCGCACCTTGTGAACCATCCCTGCAAGCGCGCGTGCAGTGTACGCACCGCGCGAGAATCCAAATATACAGATCTTATCTCCTATGTTATCTATATGTCGAAATGAGTACAGCAATGTCAGTGAACTACCGCAAACGTGACTCGCAATTTTGCATGAGAAACAGGTATCCGTCTGTGATGATGGGAAAATCGTTAACAGCGGTAACGCGAGACGACAGCGACTTGCATACCCATGATATGTCCACCCAAGTTCCATGCGAACATCGAATCGAAACCCTCGGAGAGTTTCGCCATGATAGGTGTAGCGAACTGGGGAATCGTATACGTTCCTATGCCGGTCTAAATGAGGGAAAACGGGAAACTTTGAGCTTATGTCGGCGAGAACAAGGTGTATACATACCTGGTAATACACCTTTTGTTGCGTCTTGTCATTTTTCAGGAGCGCAGAGAAGAACTGGACGATATTAGAGTTCTATAAGAGTGTTTGTAAACGCGTTCAAGGTCGGTGATGAAGTTAGTTGGCTCACATTGGCAAAATAGTCGTTTGTTCCGTCGAAACAAAGCACGAGGGTGCGTGCGGAATGAGTCGGCGGGATGACATCGTGCTGAATGGGGTTCGAGGGCACTTTGGGAACGTTGCTGTTCATGAGATCGACGGGATCCTCAGTGGGGAAGAAAGGAAGTGGCGATAAGAGTGACCGAGGTTGCCCATCTCACCAACACTTAAAGGACTGACAAGCCCCCTTGGGCCTGAGCAATTCAATGGCGGTCATGAGAAGCTCCCGATGTGCAGCGACATGTTGCAAGGCAAGTATATAGTCGGATCATGGACTACCTTTCATCAGCCAATCTATGGAGTAGTTCAATGGGGTATCCGCGAAGCCTCGACTCTCCCCTGAAGTGTCGCCGTGCCACAGCAATTATATAGCCGGCAATGGACCAGTTCAGTGAATTTATGCACAATTCTTGATCGATCATGCACAAGCACATGTAAATGAAACCTTAATTGTCAATCAGTAGACTTATTAATAAGTTGGCCTTCGGCGAACTTCTGCGTTTCGCAAGGATAACTGGTTTCGGTTGACCGGTTCTGGTTTACGACAACGTCAAGTTACTCTCGGGTTCTCGGGTTCATTATTGGTTTGACCTCGGAACTGAGCTGCATCAGTCCCATGTAAATTTCCTTCTCTTGGGTCAAAAGGAACCAGTACAGGAACATCTTGCCGGTTCTCTGACACAGGGCTTGTCGTGAATTGGGGCGGACCAGATCTTTGTAAATCATAGAGAGGGCGGAATCAGACAGATCGTTCCTTATCCTGTACATGTAACTCCGTGCTGGCGCCCATGACGCGCGTGTCGCGTATACGATGCGTAGGTCACGCGTGCGTTGTGCGGGCGACGCGTTCCTTGCGTGGGGGTCGTGAATGGAGTTGTTGGAATAATTCGACGGCAGACGGCATCTGCGCATTGGTTGCCATGACACATTGGTCACACATCCTTTATAATTCCTCATCTGTTTGCAACGAGCCATTAGCCAAACAGTTGCTCTTTCCGCGGTCCTTGATCAGCACCACCAAAACTTCAACATGAGGGAGGAAGGATAGGAGATGTCGTGCGTGGACGAGGAGGTCGCATGCGGATGGCACACGCGATACGAGGGTTGGATACGTCGTGCGTGGTCGGCGCG
>QLPI01003871.1:9292-21832 GCA_003314275.1 Chroogomphus rutilus | reverse complement strand
CTACTATCATCCATGAGCATGACTGGGATCTTCTCTCTACAAATATGGCAACTTACCATTGGATCTCTGTCTTCACCTGATAATTCACCAGCATATATCAGTTTCCACTGGGGTCGATCATGTCCTCTCTGCACAGTAACGCAGAGGCCGTCACTCTAGAGATTGTCAGAAAGGTTGAATTCAGAAAATGAATCATTACCATTTCAAAAAAAGGGAACACAAATCCTCCCGACAGTTGAGACTCTGCCAACGCCTAGTCATGGATAATGCTATAAATATTATATGTGCAACTGAGTGTGTCATACCAGAACTGATGTCCGCTGGTCCAAAGGGTGGGGTCCCTGCAATAAAACGATCAGCAATCGTTACACTTAATCTCCAACCACAACTCACATGATATCTCTGCGCAAAGAGATGTCTCGCTCAAACTACGACACGATCAAAAAATTGCGAAGAGTCTGGAAAAAACGGGGGACTTACGAGGGTTGTCTTCCGTTGAGAAGGCGAGCCATGATACGTTTTTACAAGCACTATTCGACCATCAGGCCGGTCTGCTTTATGCAGCTTGACTGTGACCGCAGGGATATGTGAGTCGGAGCGAGGATTCAGATAGACGTCATAGTGATTTATGGTCTCAAGAAGGTTAATATCATCACATGTATAAGCTCGTATCTGTAATTGATCATCAGCATACTGTGTTTCTAAAAAAATTCAATGTTACATGCATCGGGATCATCTAAGGAACTCAAGGACATTGGTATTGGCTGACTATTCATACCTTCAAGGTGTATGTGCTATCAGAGGGGAATGAGTAGCTGGAATAAAGATAATCTCACATCCTATATTTATATTCACATTTCCCTTTGCATCTGAAACAAAAAATGTTTCAGTATTTTGTATATGCCACATTGTTCAACAAGCAGGTTCACAGATTTGGCTCTCCTGCATTTTGAATTTTATCAATGGCAAAGATGTAGATTGTGCATCTGACATAATGGTAAGGTGTACAATGACAGAAATTCAGGGATACCAGATGGGGCATACCTTGATGTATTTGACAGCTTGTTTTCTTGCTTTGAGGTCCTCTAATCCTGCTGCCGCCGTTTTGCTGCAGCCTTAATATGTGTTTGAAATGTTCAAGATAGGACAAGAGTTGTGGTGTAAAAACATCCCGGCGCACATTAAGAGTATTGTAATAAGAATTATTAATCTTTTAGGAATAAACGGGAAGCGGAAAAAACACATACCCCACATTTGATTCATTAGAATTCGACCTTATGTGTTTCATTCGCATGGTTGAGAGTGCATTCGACGGGCGACTCATGAGTGTTGAGGTTCGTGTAGCGGTGGTAGGAGGTAATTGTTCGGGAAGTTGATTCGTTGCAGGAGATGTGACAACCCTTTCAAGCTCTGCGTCACCGTGCCATACATCCGAGATGTGTTCACCAGGAGAATGCAAATCAGAGTCCTCGAATAGCTCTGCAGCCTCACAAACCCTATGCCGTATTGATCCCTCCGCGTTGGATACTTCATTCTCCTCAGGAAGAGAGAGACTCGAATTGTGGTGCTTATCTCTCAAGCGAAGGATGGAACTTTGAACATTCATGAGGCGAAGGGCGGTGGCGAAGGATTGAGGTGGTTCGAAATGCAAAAGGCTGGTGTTATACACCAGTGATAAGGGCTGTGCAACTTGGCGCCGAAACACAGCGCTGTGCCAAGATCTGAGGGCAGTGCAGGCCGAATCGTCCGACTTTAAATATATCTTCCGTGGGTAAGCTGTCGTTGTTAAACTCTAAAGCTTATACGTGCCACAGCAACATTCATTGAGTAGCGCTCAAATGTCGAGATCTGGTCAGATGAAATGTTATTTAATTCTATATTTACTAGGCTTGGCTCACCATTCATCATATAAGACTCGTGGTCCATGAAACATGTACTTTAAATGAGATATTTTGGAAACAACGTGAATTTCAGCACCGTTCATTACCTGGCACCGGGATGCAGTGTGACGAGCCTGTGGAAAGCGAATTAGAAGAGTGTTTAGAAAAAGCATGAACACAAAGAATGAAACACTAGACTGATACCGGTGTTAGGGATTGTTTACTAGTCATACCACTATGATACTGAACAAGCATGGAACAAGAGAAGAGACCAAGGGGCCAGCGCGATGCGTCAGATAAAGGGATAAATCTTAATTGAGCACTTATATGATATAACTTGTGAGAGAAACCCATGTCGATGATATCAAGTTTTGTGTGCTGGAGCGCACGCCCAGAAGATCTGGAAGACCAAAAAAATGCTTCACCAATCTTGAGTAATTTTTGTAAGAAAATTTTCCAATCACGAAACAACATAGGATGCCCACCAATATTCTGCTATGAGCGAGATCAATATTACCGCCTCACCGCCACTTGACCTTTGTGTTCAAATCTTTGGATGACCATCAGTTTCTAGATAATATCGAAGACTAAATCTCGGGTGCATGATTATGTGGATACTGTTAAAAAGATATTATGCACTCCTTGTTGAGTGACCAGCAGTTTGTGGTTCGGGGTTTACATAATTAATTAGCACTCAGCGTGACATGAAAATTTCTCAGTCACGGGGTACTTACATCCGTTCTTTCATCAGAGCTCAGATGTAAGCCCCCTGTTGATCTGTCCAAACTAGAAGTCTAGATGACTCTTGTTTAGGTAGAATAGTTGCTTTAATATCTTCTTCAAAGCTGAGATATACAATTTCGCCCTCCGTCAGGCCAGCCTCGCAGGAAACATCATTCATCCCCTCGACCTCACCAGAGTAAATATAAACGAGTCCTGATACAATGGACTTTCTCGTCGCTTCTAAGGGGTCTCCGTCAATCTCATGTTCCCGATGACCTATTACTCGTGTCACCTTTATGACCATGATGACAGCATGAAATTTCTCGATATGGTTGAGTATTCGATTTGTTGAAGTTATGCAGAAGACTCAGCACTTTGGCCAATTCGGGATATGATCTTGCTATTGATGTGTGGCAGAATATTCCAGCACGTTCTGTCCAGCAGGAACTATAGGCGGTGCAGGGAAGTATTTGAGATACTGGAGTTTCAGAGAGGACTACTGGCGTATCTGGTTTGACGTTGGAGGTTCTGCTAATTTCTGGCTCTGTTTAAGAGGTGGTTGATTAAGTGCTTTCCGGTTTTCCTAATGTATGGGTGCGCACTGTCCCTTCTATCAGGTGGATTCTGCTAATAGTCACATGGACGTGTTTGTAGCTTGTAGAATCTCTGGATTCATGGGGAAATGGAGATCATTAAAGTGCAAGGTGACGAGGAAAAACCTCCCGAGAAGAGTGTCAACTACAGGGACTCCTTCAATCGTTTTTTAGACATGCTCTATGCTCGTCCGGTTTTTCAATTTTATGGCAGTTATGAGTTATCCCATATATTTGAATTATTTTGTGCTTCTTTTCTTACATTAGTTGTACTTGTGGCTTTATATTCAAAGTATACTTGATTGTTTTGCTCATCTGTTTCATATCCGTTCTTATTAGGAGCCGCATTCGGAAGCTTGCACACTAGAGTATATCTGATATACCCTTCATATTCTGGATCCCGAGCCACACTTTGTGTTCTGTCGTTATGCTTCCGCGCGGAAGATCCGGAACGTTTCAGCATGGCTCTCTGGAACATATCTCCGGATCTAGATACCTGCTTATCGAAAATTGATCTAATTTAATTGTCCGTTAATTCATCTTCGATCCCCGCCTGCCTTCCTCCATCGGTCCGGTAAGAATGGCCATCGAGTCCCGCTCGGAGGCATCTTATTTGATGAATGGTGAGTCAAGTCTAGTATATATAACAACACATAACATTTGATCTGACCCGATCTAGACATCTGAGTGTTACTCAGTGATTGTTGTGACACGTATAAGCTTGAGAATTTAACGACAGCTTACCTACGTGACATATGTTTGAAGTCGGTAAATTCAGCCTGCACTGCCCCCAGATGTTAGCACAGCGCTGTGTTTCAGCGCCAAGTTGCACAGCCCTTATCAACTCGTGTATAAAACCACCCTTCTGAATTTCAAACCACCTCAATCCTTCGCCACCGCCCTTCACCATGGTTGTTCAAAGTTCTATCCTTCGCTTGAGAGATAAACACCACAATTCGAGTATCCCTCAGCCTGAGGAGAATCAAGTATCCAACGCGGAGGGACCAATAGGGCATAGGGTTTGTGAAGTGTTCGAGAACTCTGATCTACATTCTGCTGGTGAACACGTCTCGGATGTATGGCACGGTGACGAAGAGCCTGAAAGGGTTGTCACATCTACTGCAACGAATCATCTTCCTGACCAATTACTTCCTACCACCTCTACACGAACCTCAACACTCATGAGTCGCCCGTCGAATGCACCCTCAACCATGCAAATGAAACAGATAAAGTCAAATGCTAATGAATCAAATGCCGGGTGCGTGTTTTGTTCGCTTCCCGTTTATTCCTTCATGAAAGATTAATAATACTTTTTACAATACTTTTAATGTGCGCCGGGATGTTTTTAAACCACAGCTCTCGTCCTATCTTGAACATTTTTAAACGCATATTACGGCTGGAGCAGAAGAGCGGCAGCAGGATTAGAGAACCTCAAAGGCAGTCAAAGGCATCAAGGTATGCCCCATCTGGTATCCCTGAATTGCTGTCCTTGCACACCTTACCATTATGTCAGAGGTACAATCTACATCTTCGCAGTTGATAAACTTCAAAATGGAGGAGAGCCAAATATGTGAACCGGCTTGTTGAACAATGTGGTATATACGATGTACTAAAACAAGTCACATTGTCTATTGCAGATGCTAAAGGAAATGTGAATATACATTTAGGAAGTGAGATTTCCTTTATCCCAGCCATTGATTCCCCTCTGACAGCACATATACCTTGAAGGTGTGAATAGTCAGCCAATACCCATTTCCTCAGGTTCCTTGGATGATCCCGATGCATGTACCATTGAAGTTTTTGGAAACGCAGTGTACTTATGTCCGATTTTAGATACTCACTTACATGCGGAAAGACATCAACCTGCTGCAGACGATTAATCAACAGCGTATCTATTGCTCTGACGGAACAAACTTTGTTATAGTAAAGCTGCATAAAGCGAAACAACCTGATGGTCAAATAGTTCTTGTAAAAACATATCATGGCTCGCATTCTCAACAGAAGACAACCCTCGTAAGCCCCAGTTTTGTTCCTGACTCTTGGTCATTTTTAATGGTGTCATAGTATGAGCGAGACATCTCTTTGCGCAGAGATATCATGTGAGTTATGGTCAGAGATTAAGTGTAACGAATGATGATTGTTTTATTGCAGGGATCCTTCGATATTGCAGCTTATTGGAGCGAGCAAAATCACCTGCAGGATCCCGTTCGAGGTATATCACATGCCAGGCGAAAATCTCGAGAGTTTGAGGAGTTGGTTCAGCCGGACGTTGTCATCAAACCCCGTGGAGTTGATATGTGGACTCTATGACATGGTTTGTGAGGGCATATGTGCGGTTGTATTGGTATTGATGCACCTTTTGGACCAGCGGCATTCACTTCTGGTATGACATATTCAGTTGCACATATACTCATTCATAGCATTTTCGATGACTAGGGATTGGAAGTCTCAACTGTCGGGAGGATTTGTGTTCCCTGCTGGTGGCATGGTAATGCAATCATTTTCTGAATTCAACCTTGCTAACAATCTCTAGGGTGACGGCCTTTGCGTTACTGTGCAGGAAGGACATGATCGACCCCAGTGGAAACTGATATATGGTGGTGAATTGTCAGGTGGATACAACAACCCACGTGTAAGTTGCCATATTTGCCAATAGATACTCCCATTTGTGCTCATGATCACGGTAGTCTGTTGTAGATATTCTATTTGAAATGCAAAATACCATTCCAGGGTCAGTATTGGAAGATACCGTACATTCCTGGCATAAAATTATCTGTTTATAGACATCCATGTGCCAGATCCGATCCTACCCCCGTCGCTTGGATGAGAACGCTCATGCTTGACTCCTCATTATGGACGCACTGCACTGAAGACCTCGTGCACATACTTGGATGTCGATTTGACGAAATCACGCTTCCTATTCTCGGGGCTGCATTTTTTGAGCAAGGCTGGCTAGCGAAGGGCACCCATTACATGCCAAACAGGTTCAGTGCTGCCAGTCGTGAGGTCGGTTTGGGTCACATTGGCTATGTTGACAAAAATGATAAATTTGTCATTGTCGACAATGTTCATGACCACATGCAAGGACAAACTGGATCACTGTCCTGGAATTATGAGTGCAGTCGCAAGAATAGTGAGCCAATACCCATGTCCTCAGGTCCCATGGATGATCCTGATGCATGTACTTAACATTGGAGTTTCTTTTGAAAAGCAGTGTGCTGATGCCAGATCTTAGATACTCACTTACATGCGGAAGGATATCAACCTGCTGCAGACGATTAATCAACAGCGTATCTATTGCTCTGACGGAACAAATTTTGTTATAGTAAAGCTGCATAAAGCGAAACAACCTGATGGTCAAATAGTTCTGGTCAAAACGCTTCACGGGTCGCCTCCCCAATTCAAGACAACCCTTGTAAGTCGCTTTTTGGTTCCAGACTCTTCGCCATTTTTAATCGTGTTGTAGTTTGAGTGAGACATCTCTTTGCGCAGAGATATCATGTGAGTTGTGGTTAGCGATTAAAGGTCACAAATATTGATCGCTTTATTTCAGGGATCCTTCAATATTGCAGCTCATTGGAGCGAGCAGAATCACCTGCGGGATCCCATTCGAAGTATATCATATGCCAGGCCAAAATCTCGAGAGTTTGGAGAGTTGGGTCACACGGATGCCGTCTTCAAACCCAGTGGAGTTTATATATGGACTCTATGATATGGTATGTGATGGCATATAAGAAGTTGTATTGGTATTGATGCACATGTTGGACCAGCGGACATCAGTTCTGGTATGACACACTCGGTCACTTAGATAATTATTTATAGAATTATCCATGACTAGGCATTGGTAGATTCTCAACTATCGGGAGGATTTAGGTTCCCTGTTTTTGGATTGGTAATGAATTCAATTCCTGAATTCAACCTCGCTGACAATCTCTAGTGTGACGGCCTTTGCGTTACTGTGCAGAGAGGACATGATCCACCCCAGTGGAAATTGAATAATGGTGGTGAATTGTCAGGTGAAGACAGAGACCCAAAGGTAAGTTGCCATATTTGCCGATAGATGATCCCAGTCATGCTCATGGATGACGGTAGTCTGTTGAGGATATTCGAGTTGAGATGGAAATTACCTTCCCAGAGTCAGTATTCCAAGATATCGTAGATTCCTGGTATAAAATTATTCCTATATAGGCACAGATGCCCCGATACAATCCCAACCCTGCCATTTGGATGGGAACACTTATTCTTTGCTCCTCATCGTGCACGCACCACACTGAAGACCTCGTGGACATTCTTGGATGTCGATTTGACGAAATCACGCTTCCTATGGTTGGGGCTGCATTTTCTGAGAAAGGCTGGCTAACGCATGGTGTCCATTGCATGCTGTATAGTTTCAGTGCTGCCACTCGTGGGGTCGGGTTGGGTGACACTGGCTATGTTGACAAAAATGATAAATTTGTGGTCGTCGACAATGTTCACGATCACATGCAAGGACAAGCTGGATCACTGTCCTGGAATTGTAATTACTATAACACCGAATATCCCCACAACAACCCCGGAGAAGCTATAGTTAGCCAAGCAGGTCAGACTTTCCAACGGCACAAGCAAGTCCATTTCCACTTTTGTGTCTCTCTTGTTAACCACTCATCGTAGATTCGTCCCTCTCGCTATCCCCGCGTCAATGTACATCGACAATTCTTTAGGATACAATGATTTGGATGAAAAACATGCATGGAAGTGGTTGCGTGACCACGCGCGCTTCATGATCGACCGTCATGGCCTCTCTATTCAACCCCATCAACTGAAACTAGGTTAGTATCTCTGTAAGCGCAGAAATGAGTTTTGACCAATGTTAGAACCAATGAAACATTTTAGTGATTACACATATTTTTTCTGTTCACTTCAACACTAAAACCCAAATAACTCCCCCAATTCTATTCCCCTCCAGATACAACTTATCACAGGGTCTACAGACAACATAAGGAACCTACAACAATATTTTCATGATTTTAGGGACATTTTTGGATGAATACCACCTGATTGGCCTGGTACCTGACCCATGAACCCAAATAGTCCCTCAGGGTTGATGGATGGAAGATTATTGATGGGCACAGTATTTTAATATGTGAGTTTCCTCAGTTCTTCTATCTTTTTCCAGGGCACAGCCCAAATCTTTTTCCTTGCCCATGTACCCACATTCCATCACGCACCCGACCGTATCAGAACAGACTCCGGTTTTACTCGGAGAAGATTTCAACTAGCATAGCCTTTTCTTTTCTTATAAGTACCTGGATTTATCTAGCAAAACACAACTGAAGTTGAATTTGCCTTTCTATACTCCCATTCTCAGTAAACCTTGAAATAACGCCAAAACTCTTTTCCGCACTGAACCAAAGGTTCAGCGCTGGATATTACAATTTCCTAATTGAGACCAAAACACCGAAATCTCATCATAACAATACATGGAACTACAAGATCTAATCTGCCACACCAACTAACAACCAACAGCATGAGATAATTACCCGAATAGAGTACGAATGTTCCATTGCTCTGACACTCGTCGATGATCCCAGTGTGCTGGGACATGAATGTTCCGGCTTCCAATGTGCCCCCGAAACACATCATGGGGTGACAAATCCCGCCGTCTATGTTTTTTCAAACAATGATGCTCCAAATATCCGGGAATCAGGTGTACCAGAGATTGCAACCAGATTCCGTGCCTCATTTGACCCCAATCCCCAATGGCTCGATGACGTCATGTGGTATCCCAAAAATGCCCTATCAGGACCCCTGAAAGTCAAGCCAGGACTCAGATCCTCAATCTGGACGGATTTAGCGATTTTTGGCGTTGAGGTCGGAAACTTTTGCCCTTCATGTCCGGACGGAAGGACCAAAAATGACCTCAAGGCTGGTACGGGTCCGGACGAGCTGACATTTTTGGGCTTGTGGCCGGATCCCAGATCCAGACAGAAGTATGTCTACTCAGTATGAAAAATTCAGAGGTGGCCCAATAGTCTGGTAGTTAGTGGCTTACATGTAAAGCTTAAGTATTTTGTTGCCAGTTTAAACATTTAAATATGGTGTCATGTTATTTTATTTTATTTTTATTCTACTTTTTTCGGCCTTTCTATAATGGCCAGATCCTAATCCGGACGGAGACCTTGCTAGCGGTCAGAAGGGTAGATCTCAGTCCGGACAGACTGTCTCCTCTGAATTTTAGTCCGGACGGAAATGAAAATCCTCTGGTATTTTAGTCCGGACGGAAATGCAAAATTTCGGATCAGGCCTTTACCGTCACTTTCAGGGGTCCTGCCCTATCCGTTTCCACTGAAATGCGAGACGGCCTCGCTCTTCATTCACGTGCTATGTAATCGTTTTTCAATTTTCTACGTAGTAACGCTATTCTCATATTCAAATAGGGAGTACTGTATAGATTTCCTACAACTTCCCATCGGTGCCGCTCGTTCCTTTATCTCCGAAGTCGACAATTAATGACGTACAAGCATGGCTGACTGTGACTGACTGTGACTGACAGCCTCATGTAAACACTCACCGTATCATCGTCTCTCCATTAACAGTCATGATAAATCCAAAATGAGAGTCCAGGAAAATAATATGTTGAGTCGCCTCTCTCCCCCTATGCCCTTGCGCTCTACAGTCACAGACCACCTCCACTTAAACTCCATACCCATACCAGCTATACACCTGCACAGACAGCCATCAATCTTCCTCCATCTTTCTTCTCTCAACATATCCCAGTCTCCTTTATCTTTGTGCCCGAATTCCTATGCGAATCATCCCCTTGAACAAATCATCCTTTTTATCTTCCGATCAATGGGCTTCTTCCCCACACCTCTGTGGGAAAGGGAGACCACTTTGATATCGTCTAAGCAATCCGCTTAATACGCCGCCCGCTCATGGGGAATTGCAGCCCCAGCATGTTCTTCCCCCACGACTGCATCAAGGATAACACCTCGCTTCCGGGAACCAGCAGCATGATCACGTCGTGCCCTCACAGTTTCAGCAGCAACACACGGGAGGAAGACATGGAGGGTCGGAACATCAGCCAGATCCTTCGCAGAAACAGCACCAGCAGAGCTTGGAATACTCAGAATTGCATGCGTATCTTTGTAATTTGCCCCACCAGCAACACCCCTTGCATCAACAGGTGCAACAGCTCCTGGATGCTTCACACCCCCAATACCCATACCACCAGCAGTACCGCTCCCACCAGCCAAGCGCCACCAACGTTGATGGCGTCATCCCCGATCGACTCCTCTCTGAGCCGAACCTCCACTTCAGCGGGACTGATCCTCACCTCAGCGGGCCCAGCCCTTACCTGAACAGCCCCGGCATGGCGGTCAAAGTGTCCCCACCCTGCGGCTCACCCAACTCCTCACACAGGCACAAGACCAGGACGACCCGAGGACCCTGGGCCGGATGAACAGCCGCCTGGGAAGCAAATAACAAAGGGGAAGAGTAAGGTGGCCACAAGTGGGGCGGCTAGGAGACGTAGGACATGGGACGTGGGGCGGCGGAAGATAGTGGCGCAGGAGGGACATAAGTAAGGGTGTGCGGTATTTGTGAAGGTGTTGGCGGCAATGGATTTCCTGATGTATGGTGATTGTTTTTGGTGCTACCCACCAGCCCCTACCCGCTGTGAGGTCATGATTACCCGCCCATCCGCCAGCCCTCACATTCTTGTTTGTGTCATCCTCACATCTAACCTGTATCGTCTCCCCGTTTCAACCTGCAGTTACGTGGTACGACGCGTCCAGTTCCCGGTTGAAACTTCTGCTTCAAAAGACTAAACTGATTAAGGTTCTCCCACCATCGTGTTTCCATCTTAGTTGTCATCGCTGCTCCGTTGCGATTTCCTCGTCCGCTCGTTCATCGAAAGCTCGACATCGTACTCGACCTCAATTTCGTTTGCAGATTGAATTTATTTTTGCATTTTCTCCGATGTCAGGCAACACTATTATATTCTCCAATGCCAAAACACTCCCCAGAGGACAGTTTGGAGGCGGTGAGGACGGAGGGTGTACTTGAGCACATCACCTCTCAATATCCTAGATGTATTTAAAGCCTCTATCGTGATCGTCTTAGTTATCAGCGCAATGCACTCATTCACTGCACGCAGCACGCAATGCATTGCACGATCGAGTCGAACCCCAACTCCTGCGCCCTCAAGTTCCCGAGATCTAGACAGGTTCAACTGAATCCACCCCTTGCTAACCTTGGGCATGGTGTGTGGCGTTGCATGCGGGGTCATCTAACAGCCCCTCCACAAAAAAAAAAAACTAAGCGAATTCGAAACCCATTTTCGCCGCCAACCTCTGACATTGTGTGCTTTGACCTTCTGCAGTGTTTTCTGGCCTTGTTTCGTCTCCTCACCGTTGTTATCTACTGTTAGCATATCTCTTTGGGTACGAACTGTCTCATATATGGTTTACATTGGGTTCACGCTCGAAATACTGTTACAGATGCTCGACAGAGTTGCCAGACCCCCGTATTCATGTCATCACAGCCAAAATATCAAGTTCAAGGTCATATGTAGTTGCACTGACGCAACACCGCTCACACAATTACATAATAATATCGCTAGTACATTGTTCTTCGTGCGAGATTTAATAGGCAATCGATAGACAATCTTCATGGACCATATAAATAGAGGAAAATCACACGTAATATAAATTAGCAACCCAAATCAACAAAAAAAAATGAATACTACAGTATAGTAGACTTCCTTGATACAGATTTCAGTCAAGCTCAATTTTAGCTCAAAATTTTTGTAGATTAAATTTAAAAAATAAAATATTACAGCTAAGAAGTGTCTTGAGAACATTTTTGCTCTATATTATAGGGGCAAAAAAGCATTTGTTGTGGCAGAGTAAATTATTTTGTGGAACAGGTCAAAATGTCACAGGTATAGGTCCTTGATACAAGTGTGACACCTAATTCTCCGTGCGCGGAATTTGCGGCCCGTTGTGATTAGTCATCCATTTCTTTGTATTACTAGTGTGTTGTATGTCACACTTTGGTAGCCCCAATATCTTTTGTGGTCAGATTAAGGTCAATTTAGGTCAAATCCCACTCGGAGTTTTTGTAATTAGCAATAGGAGATGCATAGCTTCCATAATGTGAATATTCTCTGACAAAATCTCTCAGAAAAGTTGAGCAATCACTGATTTAAGATTGTATGTTATCAAAATTGAGAAATTTTGGATGAAAATAAATTCCTCCTGAATGCAATTCTTCTCCCTCTCTTGTGTGGGTTGGCTTAAATGTTGCTTATATATAGTAGATTCTTTGTGCAAAACCCTGTATTACTGGAATGAGAATTGACC
>QLPI01003867.1:27820-41962 GCA_003314275.1 Chroogomphus rutilus | reverse complement strand
CCGCCTTAGCTTCCGAAAGTGCCCCCTCCATCCGCTCCTTGAACTCGTTTACAGACTCGAGGTGTGATGGGGGTTGGTGCGGTTCAAATCCCATTCGCGGGTGTCTACCCGTGTCCAGCAAAAAGGGGGACTCACAGGTCGAGGTGTGAACGTGGTTATTGTACTGGAACTCGGCTAGAGGTAGGAGGTCATCCCAGTCGTCTTGCCTCTCGTTAACGAAGAGGCGCAAGTACTGCTCCAGTTCTTGATTCACTCGTTCGGTCTGACCATCCGTCTGCAGGTGGTAGGCCGTAGAGGCTGCCAAGTGAATGCCCAGTAGGCGGTAGAGCTCCCGTGTGAACTCGCGGATGAATTGGACTCCTCGATCCGACACCACTATCCTCAGCAATCTGTGCAGCTTCCAAACGTGGTGTAAGAAGAGTCGCGCTGCTCCGGCTGCCGTCACTGTCGTGTGAGTCGGTACGAAGTGCACTCGTTTCGATACCGAGTCTACCATGTTCATCACGGCATCGTATCCGTGTGCATCGGGGAGCTCCACTACAAAGTCTACACTTATGGTGTCCCACCGTGCCTCGGGAATCGGGAGCGGATGGAGTTCTCCGACCGGTTGTTGTCTCTGGGCCTTTGTCCGTAGGCACAGATCGCACGTCTTGGTGTATTCGCCGATGTACCGAGACATGTGAGGCCACCAGTAGTTTTGGGAGACGAGTTCGAGGGTCTTCCAACAACCGGGATGCCCGGCTACCTTGAAGTCGTGGTGATGGGCTACGATCCGTCCCCGGAGGCCTCCCACGTCTGGAACGTATGCCTTGCCTCGGAAGGTCAACAACCCATCGGTCTCTGCCCATTCGGCCGAAACCAGCGACCTCCCTCCTGCTTCCCAGAGTTTCCTCACCGCATCCGCCACTTTGTCCTCTAGTGTCCCTCTAGTTAGCGCCCTCTTCAGTTCTCGGGCAATCTCCTGCTCTTCCCCTTCCAGCACCACTCCTTCTAAGGCCCATATCGTGAACAGCTCTGGTCAGAGCAAGACCAGGTCTCTATTGTCGCCCTTGCCCGATCTATGGTCCAACTGACATGAGAGCGCGTCGGACTTCCCCATTGTTACTCCCGGTCTGTGCCGCAAGTCGAAGTTGAAGCGCGAGAGGTAGAGGGACCAGCGAGCTTGTTGCCGGTTCAACTTCTTCGAGGATCGGAAGTACTCTAGGTTCTTATGGTCGGTCCAGATTTCGATACGGTGTTCAGCGCCCTCTAAGAAGTGTCTCCACTCTTCCAAGGCCCGGATGATAGCGAGCATCTCCTTATCATGGATCTTGTAATTCCTCTCCACTGGGGAGAGGCTTTTCGAGTAAAAGGCAATCGGGTGCCACTTACCATCCTCGCACGACTGCTGCGAAAGGACCGCCCCTATGGCTACGTCAGAGCTGTCCGCTTCTACCCGGTAAGGGCGGGTGTCGTCGGCGAACCCAAGGATGGGTGCCGTCGTGAACTTCGTCTTGAGTCCTTCGAAGGCTGTCTGTTCCTCGTCTCCCCACTTCCACTTGGCATCCTTCTTCACAAGTTCGAATAGCGGCCTGGCGTGGTGGGAGAACTTTTCGATGAACCTCTGATAGAAATTGGCAAAGCCCAGGAAGGCCTGTACCTCTTTCCGGTTCGAAGGAGTCGGCCAACCCGTGACCCCTTCCACCTTGACGGGGTCCATTTCCACCTTGCCGTGGGATATAATGAGGCCCAAGTACTCGATCCTAGTCCGTTTGAACTCACACTTCTCCGGCCGAAGATAGAGTTTGTGGGCCCTTAGTCATTCAAGAACCTCCCGTACAACTCGTCGATGTTCTTCGAGAGTCTCGGTGAAGATGAGGATGTCATCCAGGTACATGCACACGTGTCCTTCCATTACGAGGTCCTGGAAGATATCATTCATCATAGTCTGGAACGTCACGGGGCTGTTAGTGAGGCCGAAGAACATGACAAGGGGCTCGAATAGTCCCCGGTTCGTGTGGAATGCCACCTTCCACTCGTCTCCCTCCTTAATCTGTACATTATTAAACCCCCATCGCACGTCCAACCTGGTAAAGTACTTGGCTCCTCGAAGCTGCGCAATGAGCTCCGAGATGATGGGAAGGGGGTACCGATTCTTCACCGTCATTGCATTGAGCACCCGATAATCCTGGACCAGTCAGAGGGAGCCATCTTTTTTCTTGATGAAGAACACAGGGCTTCCCATGGGGGATTTCGAGGGGCAGATATGTCCCATGCGCAGGTTCTCCCGCAAAAACTCGTCCAGTTCTCGCTGTTCGCTCGGGGAGAGAGGGTATACCTTACAGGCTAAGAGTTTCGCTCCGGGCTCTAATTCGATCGCGTGGTCCCATGTCCTCTGCTGGGGGAGAGAATCAAAGGATTCTTTCTCGAAGAGGTCATTAAAGTCTTGGAGATAGGGCGGTATCATTCCTTTCTCCTTGGGGGGGGTACTTCGGAGTGCCCATTCGGCCAATTGCTGTGCAGTTGTGGCCGCCACAATGGTGGCGATCGGAACATCTGGAGGGGCCACGGTCGCGAAGAGGTGATCACCCGGTTCGAGGAAGGGCACACCGTCGTCGACACCTTTGCAGTCCTCCAACTCGTCGGTCATCATGCCTGGCAAGGGGCCAGTCCGAAGAGTCCGGACTGCCATTTCCTCCCAACGTTCCTTCTCTAGTTTGACCCGGCAGGTGTGGCATTGGGCCGAGCATTGGCTTAGCGTGACTTCTTGCGTCCGCCAGTTGACTTCGGGGTTGTGATTGCGAAGCCAGGGATAGCCAAGGATCATGTTATGCTTCCCCAGGTTAGTCACAGCAAACACGGCTCGTTCCAAGTGGTCTTGATAGCGTAAGATCACATCGACAATGTGTCGGATTGCTCCTCCCTCATTTGGGGTGCCGTCGATGTTGTACACTGGTGCGGGTTGAGTCAACGAGCATAAGTTCAATCTTTCGGCGATGGCAAACTTCCAGTCTATGAACAGTCCTGTAGCTCCGCTGTCTAGTAGGGCGGTTACTCCCTTAACCTCTGCAGTGTCGGTAGTCTGTATTTCTACCTTGAGGTTCAGGGAATTCAGTGAGGGGGTGGAAGCCACTACATAATGTTTTGGGAGGCTGCGTTCCCAATGTTTCAACCTAGGGAGGGGGGATAGTGGTTTCGGCGGGGTCGGTTTAGGAGTGTCTGTATCGCTTATGGCTGAGGCATAATTGTCTGAATCCAGAGTTGTATTCTCCATATCAGAGTCTATAGACAGAGCAGCAAAGCGATTAAACAAGGGCAGCGAGGGCACATCCTTCACTCGCTGCCTTAGGCAAAATCCCCTGGATCCATGCCTTCCACTTCCTTGGCCTCGTCAACGTCCCAAACGTCTGCGGAGATCATCCAATACTCTAGCATCTCTTCACGCTCTTCTGCCGTCATGAAACGCACATTGTACGCCTGAGGGCATTCTCAGGCGAAGTGGCCGGTCTTGCCGCATCGTCGGCACGTGAGCGGAAGGGGATACCGCCGCCTGGTCGCATCAACGTCCATCGGCACGGGCCCAAGGGGTGGCATCAGAGGAGCAAGGACCGACAATGTTCTAGGAGGAGCGGGTGTTGCTTGCTTGATCGCGGGTTCGACGGGCCTTCGGCTAGGCTGCGGCGCCGGGGCGTGTAGTGATGGGAATCGAGGCCCCTGAAAGGCTTCGTTCGCTGTGCATGTGAGGGCCACTGCTTGCGCTGCTGTGTACCATGCCGAGATGTCGTCGTCCTTTGGTCTCCCGTCTAACATCAGCGCGATGCGACTTTGGATAGTGGGGTCAAGGCCCTGTCGAAACTTCATGACGATGGACCTTCCATCCGTGTATTCGGCCTTTCCGACTAGGTCTTCGAATTGGTCGATATACTCGTCAACCGAAGGCTTGCCCTGGTGGTACTGGCGCAACTCCAATTGGTTTGCTGCCTCAGTGGCCTCATGCAAGGGGTAGAAGTGTTCCCGAAAGGCTTCCACAAAGGCCTTCCAGTTGGTGTAGAGCGGTCTGCCTGTCTTTGATTCGTGTGTGAACACCCGGCTAGAGAAGGTCGCTGCTCTTCCCATCTTCATAAAGGACAATGCCCAGAGGATCTGAGACTGCTCATCGGGAAAATCGGCGGCACAGACGCCAAGGTACAAGGTGCATGACTGCATGAACGCATGCCCGTGCGAACGGTCACCATCGAACTCGGAGGGCTTAGCGGGTTCTACCATTCGTTTCGTGGGCTGCCAAACACGGGTCTGGAGGCCTGCCACTAGGTTCGTCGTGGTCGCTTGTAGCGCGTTCAGCCTCGTCTCCAGGTCCTGCTTCTCTCTTCTTTCTCTTAGTAACTCTTGTTCTATACTGGCCAGTCGGTCCAATAACTCTTGGGCCGATGGCAAGTCCATGAGGAGTAAGATTTTTGTAAATGAATGAGGAGGGGCTGCTGCTGTTGCTACTTCCAAAGAAATTCAATTTGGAGTCGTACGATGGAGCAGCCGGTTCTTGAAGGAGAGAGTTTTCTACTGTAAGAGCAACCTAAGCAGGCGTTCTACCCTAAGGCGGTGCACTGGCAAAGGGGGATCCAAAGATTTAGTATGGTACCTAATACATGGGGACTAGCCTACCTGGCGAAGGGGGATCCAAAGAGAAAACTCTAGGGGACCCTTCGCCCACCGACTACTGTATATAAGCACCACCTCTATGGTGCTCCGCGCTCTATCGGGCATCACCCTCCATACTGATCGGGAAGTTCCGCCAGGGCCTCGACCCTGGGAATGGATGATGAAAGGGGGGCCAAGGGTTACAGCCGACCCTTCTGAAGGGTGCTCGCCAACAGGGATGATGGTTCAGTGCGTGGTATGTTTGGTACTGCCGTGAGTGGGTCGAACAGACTTCGGTCGGCGGGTGTGGAGTACGGGCGGGTCGGCGCTGGCCAGGGTTCATAATCGGGGGTTCCCCTGACACATATCTCATTGTTCTGTTTTTGTTTGCTCTATTCTTGAGCATTGTAGACAATACTTCTACATGCTTTCCATACCTTATTCTTTTCTCCATGTCTTATGCCACCCTGATTCCACATCTCACTTCTTAACCTATATAAGTAGAACATGGATGTAGATGGTTCCTCATTCTGAATATCGACTTGGCTTACACCTTCTTGTCTTCCCTCACCCTGTCTGAAGTCCTTTACTCAGGCTGACACTCTCAGCACTCTCCCAAGTGTTTCTTCTGTCTGAAATCAGTGGCATGCATCTAAAGTAGGGTGCAATGCACAAGTACATTAAAGCCAAGCCACCCTGATTGGTCTGCAGGACTTGGCTGATTCCTGCCAGCACCGTGAAGTCGGTACTATTGCAATAGTACTCGGTCCATGCATTGTTGGCATTTCCAGTGTGTCAAGTACATGTACCAAGATTCCGATAATTCAGCAGTATCAACCGAGCAGTCAGACTATGTCCATGTACAAGTGCCCATGCCACATGCAAGTCACTTGGTATTCCAGTCTCAGCTTGGCACCTCTAAGAGTCTCTAGACCTTCCCTGCCAACTGTCAAGCCCATGATACCAAGCTCCAGTTCACTTGGTAGTACTGACCAATCGACCCTTACTGTTTAATCCCACACCAGTAACAAGTCATTCCTCACTAGTATGTGGTCTCAGCTTGGTACATTTGGCTCATTGTTTGGTTCACCTTCCTCATCTTATCCCCTCTATTCATTGTTATTCTTTCATTCCCCATCTTTCCCTGTACCTGTTCCCCTTTGGGACATTTACTACTGGCCTATTATTTGGTCATGGCCCCATTGTTTTATATTCGGCCATTTTCCATTGTTCTATTCTCACTCACTCTTTTGTTCTCAGTCATACTTCATTGTTCTATTCTCACCCACATTCCTTGTTCTATTCTTGATCATTGTGGACAATACCTCCACATGGTTCTTCATACCTTATTGTTCTCCATTCCTTGTGCCACCCTGTTCCACATCGTGCTTCTTAACCTATATAAGTAGTGAATGTATGTACATGGTTCTTTGTTCTAGAAATCAACTAGGTTTATGCCTTCTTGTCCTCCCTTCTCCTGTCTAAAGTCCTTTACTTGGGCCGACACTCTCGGCACTCTCCCAGGTATCTCCTCTGTCCCAAATCAGTGGCATGCATGGGAAGTAGGGTGCAATGCATGAGTAAGTTGAAGCCAAAGCCACTACTCCCTGCCTGTAGGACTTGGCCATTCTCATCTAACACCTCAGCATTCCCGAAACCTGACACCAACAGGTTATAGGTCCCAGGTTTTAACCATCCCACACTGCAACACACACACCTCCAATCCTCTTAATTTTTGGCACACACCTTCTTACAGGTTCCATCCACCTCCTGTCCAATTTTCAGCCTTATCTGTCAATATTTGACTTCACAACACCCTTATCATGTCTAGGTGTCATCCTGCCCTTTTCTCCTGTCACCCTTCCTGCTTTCATATCACCCTCCTCAACAACACCAACTATTCCCAGTGGAGAGAAGAGATGAGGGCTGTGTTGCAGAGCAAGAGATTGTGGCAGATTGTCATTAGAAGGAGGGTCAGGCCTGTTGATGCTGTCAAGGCAACCATTTGGGATGAGGATGAATCTATGGCAGCTGGAGACATCTTCTTAGGTGTCCAGCTTGAGCAGAGGGTTCATTTTGAGGGTATTGCTGAGGATCCAGTTAGGATGTGGTCAAAACTTGAGTTTGTACACCTCCAGGAGCCTTTTACCATTGCTCCTGCACCTATACAGCTTCCTGCTTCACCTACTACTTCTATTACATCCCAAACAAAGTTTTGTGCACTCTGCACCCACCAGGGACATTCCCAGGACACCTGTCATCATTTTCTACCAGCAAACTCGAATTTTCAGCATCAAAATTGCACTCAGAAGCAGTCTGCATCATCCAATATCAATGTGCACACTAATACTACCTTATCCACTCCATTTTTGACCCCTGATGTTGAATTTTCTGGAAATCCAAGTGATGCATTATTTTCTCCCTTTGCCCTCTAATCAGCAATGATGCTGAATTTGATGAGCATGTCTTCCCTTTGTCATTCCCTTCACACATTTTCATCCTGCTCCAACTCCTGCACAGTTTATTGACATCTCAGAAGATATGCCAGAAGTGGTTACAACTCATAACCAACCTCCTCCTCCTGCACCAATCCCTGTACCAGACCCATTGCCTCTCCCTGTACCAGTCCCTGATCCCCCTCCTTTGCATCGCAGTACTTGTATCCATATGGGATACCATCACACGTCACCTTGGACCGAGGATCTGAGTTTGTCTCCTCGTTCTTCCGATTCCTCAGCAAGGCCCTAGACATGAAGTGAAGCTTCATGTCAGGATATCACCCTGAGGGGGATGGAGAAACTGAATGCATGAATCAAACCCTCGAACAGTATCTCCAAGTGTATTGCAACTACCAGCAAAACAATTGGTCCGAACTATTATCCATCGCTGAATTCGCATACAATAATGCCCCTAACACAATGACAGGAATCTCCCCTTCTATGCCAATAAGGGCTATCATCTGAACATCACCTTTCACCCTGAACGTGACCTTGCTTCCTCTTGGGCACATGACTTCATAGTTGACTTGGACAACCTGCATCAACAGCTTCGAAAAACTATATCCAAAGCTCAGATCCAATACTCAGCCTCCACAGATCATCGCTGAGCGGTTCCTCTGAACTTCAAGGTTTGAGATAAGGTCTTCATCAAGTCTGTCAAGCTTCAGGTACTGATGGACTTCGGTACTGCCAAAGGGTTGGGTAGACAATGGCCAAGTCCTGCAGGCCAAGAGTAGTGATGTTGGCTTCAACGTACTCGTGCATTGCACCCTACTTGCTGTGCGTGCCACTGATTTGCAACAGACAGATACTCGGGAGGATGCTAATGATGCTGGCCTGAGTTGAGGACTTAACAGAGGGGAAGAAGGTAGAAGGGCCTAAGCCTAGTCAATACCCAGAATGAGGAAATATGTACATGCATGTCCTACTTATATAGGTTTAAGAAGCGACATGTGGAATAAGGAATGTGAGACAACAAGGTATGCAGAGCATGTGGTTATTGTCCACAATGAGTAAAATTAGAATGAAGGAATGCAAAATGGGGATAAAACAATAAGGAATAGGATAATAGGAATGTGGCTGAGGATAGGACAATAGGAAGTGCCTGACTATAAAACAAGGGCTGTGACCGAGGATAAAACAAGGACAGAAGTCCCGAGGTGAGATGGATTGAGGGGTGAGGAGTAGGCATATGGGTGGTAGATGTGCTGAGCCAAGACCAGCGTACTAAGTGATATGCATGTGGTGTGGTCACTTGGACGTGAACATAGGATGGCTGCTTGGTCGGCACTGCCAAATAAACGGGCCTCGGTATGTGTACTTGATAAAGTCCAAGAACATCTGAACTACAAGACCTTCTAAAAAACTAGCAGAGAAGTTTTTAGGTCCCTTTGAAATTATTGCACAAGTAGGAACCATCTCCTTTACCCTGTGACTCCCCAAAAGCATGAGAGCCATCCACCCCATCTTCCACGTCTCCATGCTTGAACCATCAACTCCGAACACCTTCTCCGAATGTGTACTCCCACCCCAACCCCCAGTCATCATTGATGGGGAATCCAAATACAAGATCTCCGAGATCCTTGACTCAAAGATTGATGGAAGAAGATGCAGGTGCCCCCTCCAGTACCTAGTCTGATAGTCTGGATTAGAAGGCACCGAAGATGAAAGATCCTGGCTACCAGCCAACAAACTTGGTGATGCCTCCAAGGTAGTCTCCAACTTCCACCGAGCATATTCAGACAACCCAGGTCCCTTGGTGATGTCCTAGACTCCCTCACCTTAGACCAATACAGTTCACTTTCTTCTGACTTAGACATTTTCACTCAACTTAGCATCAAATATATATATATGTAACAACATCCTACTCCAGTGACCCTGGTGCATCTTCCTGGTCCGACTCATCATCTCTCGGACCCCCTTCATCCTCCTTCTCTTTCTCCTTTCCCTTGCCTTTCCTAGCCTCCTTCTCCTTCCCCTTCCAGGAGTCTCTCAGGGTGTTTTCTCATCAGTCGTCAGTATTCTGCAACCAATTAAACCACCAAGCTTGTTTGAGCATTCAGAGCTCATTCATATAGACCAAGGCATCAGCGATCCTTTTGTTTTCATCCCCCATATCCTGTATGTCCCACCTAAGCCTATGAATTTCCTCCACCACTTCCTTCAGAGTGGCTCTGGAGTGGTCCAAACCCTGAGATGACCCCTCAATCACTACCTCCAACTTCCTCTTTTTTGGCTTTGGACCCACACCATCCTCTGAAGCATCCCTCCCTCTCTTCCCCTTACCATACGTCTCCTTGCACTTCACCTTCCTATCTACACAAATGAAGCAGAAGGTTCCTTTCCTCGAAGAAGGCCATATGCAGAGTTCTCTCCGACTGAAGCAATGCTTATATATCTGACCAGGCTCCACAACCCAGTCAGGCACACCTTCGGACAGCTGATGATACAAGTTAGGATGCAGACTGATCAGCATCCTTTAACTCGATTCGAGCAGACCAAGACCCACCTTGGCACTGTCTGCTCTGGCACTCCTCAGCTGGGAGTTCTCAATGGCCTTCTGGGCCTGATGTATTTGGAGCATGTGTTGTTGCTGGAGCATTTTGATGTGCTCCTTTTCTCACTCATTCAGACCCAAGCCTCCCGCTTCCACATTTGGAGTCGGTCTCCAAATGCCTACCCCTGAAGGCCCCCCTTGCTGAGACTCGTCCTCCGCTATTATTAATAGCTCCAAAATGGTTTGAGAGCTTTTGATGACTTTCTTTTGAGTTGTCTTCTTGGGAACCTTTTTTGGAGTCTCCTCCTTTTGGAGCCTCTCGGCTTCCTCCTCCTTCTGGAGCCTTTTGGCCTCCCTTTTTCTGCCACCTGTCAACCTCCTCCTCCCTAGCTTTCTTCTCGGCCACCTCTTTGGCCAAACAGGTGGCCTCCTCCTTGGCCTCTCTCTTGGCCTTTTCTTTCGCCTCCTTCTCGGCCCTCTCAGCCTCCTCTTTGGCCTTCTATTTGGCCTCCTCTTTGGCCTTCTATTTTTCTTTGGACACCTCCTTGGCCCTCCTCTTCTTTTCAGCTCAGACCTTTTCAAGTCTCTCTGAGGTTGCTTGAATCTGCTCTATCAGAGCAGCTTTGTCATCAATAATGGGGGCATTGGGTGATGACATGGTTAGGCCGCTACTATAAAAAAGGGTCCCCCTTTTATACCTTTTTTCGATGTCTAATCACATAATCTTCCCATGGTTACTTCTGCCATCATTAAGTGCCAGGACCTCAAGGCTTGGTCCTAACAGGGGGGCACTGTTATATCCGTGATATAACTCCAATATCCCCGACATCTGACATAGGGTGCTACAAAGAATCCTACTCCAAACCAAGTCTGAGCCTACCTTATCACTTCTGAGTCTGACCAGCATCGATCACCTCGGATCTCAGATATCTTTCCTTTCTCATCGAACAATAGTCTTATTGTAATACCAGATATATATTTCTCTTGTAAGGTAGAAGACAAACAGTTTCTGCTACATCACATGAATGTGACATTGTTACGGTCACAGTGCAAAAATTTTCATCGTCCAAAAATTTTTGAAAAAAAAAAGTATTCTGCTCTAGAAGATGGCAATTTTTTTGGAAAAAATGATTGTGCTACACTTTACAATATGAGCCTTGTCCAACTCAGCTAGAATAGTATCTGACAAGGTATGGTGACCTCTGTACTTCCGACTGGCCCAAGCTGCTTGACTACCTGTGAGGCCTTTCTGATATGCATCCATAAATCATAATGAATCTGTAGAGAATCTGAAAGAAACAAGTGTCAATGACTGAATGAAACAAGATAAAAATGCAATGGGATTATGAATGACATACCTTCTTATTGAATCCAAAGGCACAGCATTCAGAGCAAGAATAACATTTCTTTCAAGATCAGCTTCTGATAATGATGCAGGAAACTCGTGGTACACCCTCCTAGCAAATCCCCAGCATTGTTCAATGAAGCTGACCTGTCAGGGTTTGGTTGATCTTTTCCCATTTACATGATCTCCATTTCGCATTCTTGGTTATGTAATAAGCGCCGGAGTAGGGCATAGGGTTGTGACTGGTGTGATGGTGACTCCTCAGCTTGATCTCTGAGGATTACCGCTACACCAGGTGAGCTTTACATGTATTTCTTGGTAGTAGACCTTGTATAAACTGAGGATTACCACTACACCAGGTGGAATATCCCCTTTCAGCTCATAAATATAGGATTATCTTGTCGTTGTGACCTTGCCAATAGTGTCGCCCTAACAGAAGATCAAGCTAACCAAGGACAACCTCACACATCTTCCTTATCACATTCCACCTCTATATCATGTCAGACCAATTACCTGAGGCATACTGGGAATCCCTGGGTGAACAGGGTGTCTTTCTCAGAACCCTGCTTGCCACCCAAGTGGAACAACTGAGGCACTTACAGCATCAGAATCAGGTGCTCCAAGGCCAGTTGGGTGGTATTCAAAACAATCTAGCCAATGCTGCATCAGCTGCTGCAGTTGCTGCAACACAACACATAGCGGTTCACCCTCCTTCTTACATATCCTCCTCCTCTCATCACACCATCAAGGCAGCTGATCCAGAGAGGTTCAATGGAGACAGAGCAGATACAGAAGGATTCATTTGTGCAGTGAAACTCTCCATCACTCTTCAGTCAGGGTCATTTCCTGATGAAAAGACAAAGATGTTGTACGCTCTCTCTTTTATGTCAGAGGGCTCTGCAGCGATCTGGGCACATAATAAGACCCAAGCAATCATCGATGGGACTTCTTCAATCACTACCTTCAATGATTTTGTTAAGCAGGTTGAAGAGGCCTTTGGTAACCCAGACCGTGCCAGAACGGCCTGTACCAAACTGCACAACCTCAAGATGACGTCTAACATGTCAGCAGATGATTACACCGTACAATTTGAGATTCTGGCAGGAAGGACAGGTTTCAATGATGAGGCACTCGAAGATGCTTATGCAAGAGGGCTCCCAATGATGATTCTAGACAAGATCCATGCTCAACCCTTCCTCCCATCTAACCTCAAGGCTTGGAAGGATGCAGCTTGTCAAATCTATCGCAACCATCGTCGCTTTGTAGAGGTTAAGCGAGCCCAAGCACCCCAGAGCTCCCATCGCATCATTCTAACCCATGCCCACAGCACTCCAGTTACTCCTGTACCTAACTCTGCAACCCCCATGGACATAGACTCCAATCGTCGTCGCACTGAGACACGGACCTGTTATAACTGTGGCAAACGAGGACACATCTCTCCAGCATGTCCAGAACCCCACAAGGAACGCGTCCGCACCAATATTTCTGAAGCAACACTTGCAAGTATAGTTTCTGAATCAGTAGCTGCTGCACTGGATGCTCGAGAGATGGCACAGAAGGCAAAGGTCCAGACTCAGGAGGAAGGAGGGTAACAGGGTTTTTAGGCAAGTTGGCGGTGAAAGACATGCCCCACTCGACAAATCAGTTTTCAGTTCTTGAAGCATGTACACTAGGGATTACAAGAGACATGCTATCTCCTTTACCAGCCCCAGATCAGACTGAAATCCGACCAGCCATGCCTGAAACAAAACCCATCATTCTAACCCCCAAAGAACAGTGCCCTCCTCATATCTATGTACGCTCCACTGACACCCGCCGATGTACAAGAGTCCCTTTGAAAGTCCAATCAGTTGACACTGGACGCCCCCTGGCAATTGATGCACTTCTTGACAGTGGTGCTACTGGAATGTTCATTGATATTGAATTTGTCCAAGCTGAAAGGCTCAAAACCCGCCATCTCTCAAGTGCTATACCAGTCTATAACATTGATGGCACTCCCAATGAAGCAGGTTCGATCAAGGAGGAGGTCGACCTTATCTGCATATTTGGAGATCACTCAGAGTGGGCTACCTTCTCTGTCACCAGCCTGGGCCACCTGGCGATCATCCTAGGGCATACTTGGCTCACTGAACATAACCCAGAGATTGACTGGAGCACTGGTGAAGTGAAGATGACACGATGCCCTGAGTCATGTGGTACCAATTTATCCAGCAGGAGACCCATTTCTGAGACGGTAGCAGACATCAAAAAGAGTGCTAGCCCTCCTCCTGGACAAGGCACTGTCGTAGTAGAAGAACCATTATATTCACCGGAGGATGGGGACAGACTCTTTGTGGTTTTTGTTGAAGACAACCACAAGGAAATTGGAGCAGGCTCAACCATGTCGCAACAGCTTGCCCAAAGGGCATCCGAGCTAACACCCATCAAATCATTTGAAGAACTCGTCCCCAAACCTTATCAGGAATTCAAGGATGTCTTTTCAAAAGAATCCTTTGACAAACTTCCTCCTTGTAAGCCATGGGACCATGCAATTGAGCTAATCCCAGGTGCCAAATCCTTCAGCACAAAGGTCTATCCAATGTCTCCTAATGAACAGAGGGAACTAGATGCCTTTCTCGAAGAAAACTTGAAGAGCCATTGTATCCGTCCCTCAAAATCACCTATGGCTTCTCCAGTGTTCTTTGTAAAAAACAAGGACAGTGGGCTCTGCTTCGTACAAGATTATCGGAAACTCAATGAGATAACAATCAAGAATGCCTACCCCCTACCCCTCGTGTCAGATATCATAAACAAGGTTTCTGCTGCTAGAGCCAAATACTTCACCAAGCTGGATGTTTGTTGGGGATATAACAATGTACACATAAAGGAAGGGGATGAATGGAAGGCAGCATTCCAGACAAATAGAGGCCTATACGAACCCCTGGTGATGTTCTTTGGACTCACAAACAGCCCAGCTACCTTTCAAACGATGATGAATGAAATATTCAAGGAGCTCATTGATGAAGGGGTGGTGGTAGTATTCATCGATGACATACTCATCTTCACTGAATCCCTTGAAGCCCATCAGAAAGTAGTGCGACAGGTCCTCAAGACCCTTCGTGCTAATAATCTCTATCTGAAGCCAGAGAAATGTGTCTTTGAACAGCTGGAGGTGGAGTATCTTGGACTCATCCTCTCTGCAGGAAAGG
>QLPI01003867.1:0-27700 GCA_003314275.1 Chroogomphus rutilus | reverse complement strand
ACCGCCGATTTGTGGATGGCTTTTCTCACATTGCAAAACCGCTGAACAACCTGACCAAAGCAGACATGCAGTGGTCCTGGACTCCAGATGGACCAGAACAAGCCGCCTTCGATGAACTCAAACATCTTATCACTTCTACCCCTATCCTTGTCCTCCCAGATCAAACCAAGCGCTTCCGCCTAGAGACTGATGCCTCAGCATATGCAACCGGTGCTGTACTATCCCAACTCTGTGATGATGGAAAATGGAGACCTGTTGGCTTTGTCTCAAAAGGTCTCTCAGATACAGAACGCAACTATGCAATCCATGACAAAGAGCTACTTTCTGTCATTCATGGTCTAGAAGAATGACGTCACATCCTAGAGGGAACCAAGTACAAAATCGAGATCCTGAATGACCATCAAAACCTCACTTACTTCTGTTCTGCACAGAATCTCAATTGCCGTCAAGCTCGCTGGTCACTCTACCTCTCTCGCTTTGACTTTGAACTGATCCACCGTCCTGGTCAGCATTCAACAAAACCTGATGCACTCTCAAGATGGGTAGATCATAAGCAGGGGGAGGAAGATAATCAGAACCAAGTTTTATTACAGCCAAACATGTTCCGTGTCAGTGCGACAGGTGCACAGTTAGCTCCTGGGGAGGCTGATAAGTTCCTGGAAAGGGTTAGGGACTGTGTAGATCGAGATGAAAAGGTTGTGAAGGCACTCAAAGAACTTGGATCTTCAGGAAACCTGCGAGGTGAAGAATGGGCAGAAGAAAATGGCCTCATCCTCTACCATGGCAAGGTATATGTCCCCCTAGACTCCAAACTGCGATATGACATTGTCAAAGCACACCATGATACAAGCCTTGCAGGACATCCAGGTTGCTGGAAGACAACTGAACTTGTATCAAGGAACTATTGGTGGCCTGGCATGGGATGATACATTGCCAAGTATGTAAAATCCTGCGATCCCTGTAATAGGACCAAAACCTTTCCTACTCTCCCTATGGGCAAGCTCCTCCCCAATCGTATCCCAGATCGCAGATGGCAGGTTATTACTGTCGACCTAATCACTGAACTACCTACCAGTCAGGGCTACAATGCTCTCCTAGTGGTTGTAGACTATCTTTCAAAGCATGCACATGTAATTCCCACCACATCCGATGTAAACTCAGTAGGGGTTGCCCGACTATTCCGTGACCACATATGGAAACTCCATGGCCTACCGGAAGAAATCATCAGTGACAGAGGCACCCAATTTGTCTCCCAATTCATGCGAGAGTTAAATAAACTCTTAGGCATTTGGGTTGCTGCTTCTACAGCCTATCACCCTCAGTCTGATGGCCAAACTGAGTGAGTTAACCAGGAAATTGAGCAATACCTCCGACTCTTTGTTAATAAATGTCAGGATGATTGGCTAGAATGGATCTCCCTTGCCAAGTTTGCATACAACAATCGAGTTCAATCTGCAACGCAGACCACACCCTTCATGCTTGACAATGGCCAACATCCCAGACTTGGACTAGAGCCAACTCGAGAAACTCGATTAGAAGCATTGGAGGAGTTTACCACTCGTATGAAATCAGCTACAGATGAGGCTCGCTCTGCCCTGGCAAAGGCTGTGGATGATATGGCACGATTCTATGATTTACATCGACAGGCTTCCCCCTTGTACAAGATTGGTGATAAAGTCTGGCTAAATGCACAAAATATCACAACAACTCGTCCAATGAAGAAACTAGACCACAAATAGTTGGGTCCATATGTGGTGAACAAGGTTGTTTCACGGAATGCCTATGGCCTCTAGCTCCCCCAGTCCTTTGGCCGTACCCACCCAGTCTTCTCCGTCAACCTCCTACACCCCTATGAGGAGGATCCCATCCCTGAACGACATGTTCAACCCCCACCTCCTCCTATCATCCGAGATGGAGTTCCAGAGTATGAGGTTGAAAGGATTCTAGATAGCAGAGTTCACAGAGGACGACTGGAATATCTGGTATGCTGGAAGGGTTATGGAGCAGCAGATGACCTCTGGCTACCTGCAAGGGATGTCTCAGGGGCCAGGCGACTTGTATCGGAATTTCATCGGCAAAACCCAGAAGCTCCGCAGTGTATCTCAGCCGCCCTATATGCATCCCTCCCCTTTCGAACCCTAGAGAACTTTACCGAGGCCCCAAAACAGCATCTTTTCGATTGGACACAAGGGAGGTTCCTAACACATGTTACCCAGCTGCCCCCCCAAACTAAGCGACGTCCCACCTGACATTGATTCTTTCCACTTATGCTCCATTTACATTTTCACTTCATTTCATTGACACATATATAAACCCCCTTTCATTCCTATCCGTCCTTTCAGCCCTATAACCACCACCTCCACCACATTACCATGTCCAGCCAACAAAGCCTCATCCCTCTCCAACCTGTCACTACCCCACTCTCCTCACACTGGTCTATCGACACAGAGGACCTAGAGAGGGTTGAAAAGCAGCTCAACCTTCCAGCCAAACCTCGACCCACTCTATCCCTTCCTTGGCGGAAGAGGTGTACTGCTTGCCAGTCCTATGACCTAGGAGACCCTATTATCCTCGGCAACCCTGTCATGCTTCCATGCACATTCGAAGGGTTCACAGGAGGAGTGTCTCATAATGATGCAGGAGAGGACACACAGGAGGCACTGTTCTAGACCTTTAACTTCATGTGACCTGTCTGCCAATTCACTCTCCCACTATATCGTAGAGAGAGGGTTGCACTGAGTAGAGCCCCTCCCCACTCCTCTTTATGGGATAGAATGAGTAGGGAATGGCACGGGTCACCCACGGGTCAAATGTGGGTGACCCGCACCCGACCCATGGGAAACCCAAACCCGTCAACCCATGGGTTTTTTCCCACGGGTTGACGGGTCTCAGGTGCGTGCCGCACCTGCACGCAATATGTCGCGTACATGGCGGCGCGTACACGGCGGCGCATACATTGCGTTCGTCATGGTGCATGCGCATACATCGCGTTCGTCATGGCGCATGCGCATACGTCGCGTACGTGGCGGCACGTGTGCGTACGGGCGTTGCGTACGTTGCGTTCATCGCGGCGCGTGCACATATGTTGCATACGTTGCGTACGTAGCAGCACGTACATTGTGTTCGTCACGGTGCATGCACATACGTCGCGTTCGTCACGGTGCATGCGCATATGTCGCATACGTTGCGTATGTGGCGGCGCGTGCACGTAACGGGTGTTGCGTACATTGCGGCACGTGCACGTACGTCGTGTACATCGCGTTCGTGGCATCGCATGCACGTACGGCGCGTTTGGGGTGTTGCGTTTGTGTCGGAGTTGACGTCCCAGGTTGGGCCCGGGTCATGGGTGCTTGCGGCTTGACCCGCACTCACACCCAAGGACACCCGACCCGGTGACCCATGCGGGTTGGCCTGACCCATGCATTTCCCTAAGAATGAGAGGGTATCTCATGGGATGTTTTCGCTAAACCTATTCTCCAAGGCCCACGTCGAGAAGCCATGCATTGAGAGGGGGGTGATGTCAGGGTTTGGTCGATCTTTTCCCATTTACATGATCTCCATTTCGCGTTCTTGGTTATGTAATAAGTGCCGGAGTAGGGCATAGGGTTGTGACTGGTGTGATGGTGACTCCTCAGCTTGATCTCTGAGGATTACCGCTACACCAGGTGAGCTTTACATGTATTTCTTGGTAGTAGACCTTGTATAAACTGAGGATTACCGCTACACCAGGTGGAATATCCCCTTTCAGCTCATAAATATAGGATTATCTTGTCATTGTGACCTTGCCAATAGCGTCGCCCTAACATGACCTCACAATGGAATTTTGGATAGAAAATCATCTGGTACCCACATGATTCAACAAGCTCCTCAAGTTTGGATTTCTGCCCAACAAAATATGGTTCATTGAATAGAATCCGACAGCAACAGCAGTTGGTTTGTCCAGGTACACACTTGAACTGTTGGCATTGTGCCAATAAGTGTGTGGGATCTGGCAGGTGTGCTCCATGATCAATACATTCCTAGATAATTATACGCATGCCTTTAAACAAACCAGCCTGTGGATGGCCAATTGGAAAATACAATGATTGTGGGGTGCCATCAAGAAATTGCCCATCCTGCATTGGGACTTTGCGCACTGTGCCATTGGGATCTTTGACACTGCACAGGAAGTTGGAGGCTGCATCCTTAAGAGGTTTGACAGTCATATGCTTGGCTGAAAGTGCATCTGAGTGACATACTGTGTGAGTTTTTGCATTGTCATAAAAAACACATGTGTGTCATCTGGGTAATCCTTATCCAGAATGTCCATAGCTTGATTTGCCTGTTTAAGGATTTCATCATTGGTGAAGTAACCATCGTGATTCTTTCCTGCTTTAAACATAACCCTACTACTGTCATTGCTGATAAGCTTGTTGTTTTCTTTGCAATATTGCTGGCAACTGACTCACCTATTTTTTGCTTGCAACTAGCCATAGTCTGGTGACACAAAATCTGCAACCATTTGTGATGGCCCTTCACCTTTTGCATATGGTTTTGCACTCTCGCTTGAGTGAACCCAACATAGAACAGGACGATCATGTGTGTAAAAGGTTGACTCATCATGCACCCAGGTTACAACAGGCTTATCCAGGTCTTTGACTGCCTTCCAAGTGGTTTCAAGTGTGCCATCCTTGGTCCATTGGCGCATATGGGGTCAGATAGAGGCCACAAATGGGAGAAAGATATTTTATCAGTAAGCAACAACATTTTCACGCTCATGGCCATCCTTATATTGACCTTTTGGCTCTTTCATCCAATGGTAATCCATTTTGGCCATCCACCTGCATGCTGTTCATTTATAAATCAACTTTTTGAAGTTAAGCCACTCCTTCATTTCTGGTGTATGAAGAAACTGAACCACATCCATGGCACAGACCTACTTGCCTTTTGATTGCAAGTGCAAACAGATTTCTTGTGCCAAATCTTCATCCTCCAGAATTGTAGAATTGAATTTCCCATATTCATGTTCTGGTAGGTTTGTTGAATCACTGATGAAATTGTATGTCCACTCACGTAGCCGTCTTGCCATCCATTCTGGATTCTTGCATACAATGCTTGCCACTTGTGTTAAGTCCGCGTGTCAGGCACTTAGCTAGCACTTCCAAGGGAGTTATCCGGGTTAGCGAGGGGGTCCGTAACGGGGCCAAGGACCGAGATGGAGATCGGACGGACTACGGATGGGGGCGGAGGTGCCGGAAACTTAGGGTAGGTCGCGGAATGGTTCAATCCGGTCACTGAGGTGTTCGAGGTCGAAGGGACTTGGCTTCAACTTATGTGTTGCGCCCTCCTTCGTCTGTCCCTAATTTCGGAAAGGGGGCGGGAGTTTACCGGAAATGAATCGGAAACTGGTGGGAGACTAAATCGATATTCGTACTAGCGAACAGCCTAGTCAACTGGAGGACTATCTACATGCGACTATCCTTGTACTATCTTTGCCGGTCATAAAACAAGGGAGAAGGGAGTACAAGGGGTCAATATAAAAGAGAACAAGGGAGTGAGGTACGCGATAGTCCTGCGCGCCGGTTATCAAAGTAACGGAACCTTGATTTCGGAGTCTTCGGAGGGTCGGAATCGCGGAACCTCGGAATGTAAGTCGGACATCCGGAAATCAGTTGTTCAGGCTTTGGTCGATCGGAAAGGTCCCGGAAATGGTGCAGGTGGTTGTGGGGTTTAATGTGGGTTTGTTTGGCTGCATGGGCTATAACAACTTGCTTGGATGCTGCAATCTATCCTTGGTATTCATTAAAGCAATAAATGTGGAGGAAGTTACCCATTAGCTCGAGGCAGGTGCGAAGTGTGTAATCAAAGCCTGGGTCTATATACCCATCACCTGCCTTCCTTTCTGGCCACAGAATTTGCTTAAGATCTGAAATTTGTAGGTTGACAAGGTCAGAATTTGGTAGTGGTGTAAATGGTTGTGATGGAGTCCACTTTGGGATAGTTTCAACATTGTCCTGAACAATGTCAGGAATGTTGCCCAGGTTATCCTCCTCTTGCTCTGGCCCATTAACTTGGGTAACCATAGGTATGTCATCTTCTTCCCTATCTGTGGTATCCAATGTTATACTCCCTTGATCTGAATCTGAATCTATTTTGACTTTCTTGAGAGCAGGTGGCTGCTTTGATGACATGCCACCAAGAAGGACACGTATATCACCAAAACCTCCATCCTATGTTTTTGCTGTCCAGTCCTGTTGCTTCTTTTTATTGTGCTGTTGTGTCTGTATGGATTGGACTGTGCCTTTTTTCTTGTATGGTCCCTGTTGCTTAGTTTTGTCACTGTTTTGCAATCCAAACAATTTTGCCAATTGTTTTTTCCCTTTTGCAAGCCACTTCTCAAGGCCATTGAGGTCATGCACTGGGACATCATTGTACACTGACAGCAGAGACAAAGTGGATGCTGATGAATTTTGGCTTTGTGAGAAATTTCCACTGAATAAAAGGCTTTGGGCTTCCTCCCTATCTGAATCAGGTTGCGCAATTTTCTGCTTCTGTAAGGAAATTCTTGTCAACAATTCATCCTGAACAGATTAAAAGGTCAAACCTTGATGGCATGGGTCCCAAGGTTAGACACTGTCCGGCTTCTCTTGAGTTTAGACATGTTCTAGTAGATTTTTGACAGCAACAGACACTCCGGACTGTCACTATTACCGGTGGGAATGGCTTTCTATATATGGAATATTTCCTTATATAGGTGATTATGTCAGCACAAAAATTTTGTAAGCAAAAAAATTTTGACAGTGTCTGACTGCTTGAAAAATGTGATTATGAATTTTAGGAAGATGTTTGAAAGTTTGGATATACTACATTTGCAATAGTGATTTTTTCCAAAAAGTAAAACCAACAATATGTACATATAGTTCTATGCCATTGATCTGTGGTTTTAGAATAATTTTTTTGTCGATGTTGCCAGATCCTTGTGCAAAATGGTGGATGTCATGCTTGAGTCACATGATGTAGCAGAAACCATTTGTCTCCTACCTTAACCCATTTTCATTCACCTTATTGTTCTCTTAACCATTCCTAATTAGTTACAATAAGGACTGCTATGTATAAATACCTCCAGACTTTTGTACTATACCTTAGTTCGAATATCGACTTAGTATTCTCACTCACTCTCTGAACTCCAAACTTCTACACCTCCAAACCTCCAAAATAAGGGACTGAGGATTGAGGAGGGTGCAACATACAAGTTGAAGCCAAGTCCCTAAGACTTCGAACACACAACTTTGGACCAAATTATATCAGCTCAGACTTGATGCAAACTCGGACCTTAACACCACCCAGGGCACAAACCCAACTTGGGAGTGCTGGGTAACAAATAACTGATGGACTATGTAATACTACATCAACTATGTAGTACTGCAAATAAGGTTCCTGGTCATGTGCACCTGCACTGACATAACACCACTTGCACAACAAACTAATCCCAACAATATTGATCAAATAATAATGTAGGTATATATACCTGGAGAACAGATGGTGAATGCTCTGTCAAAGAGAGGATTCTCACAGTCTTCAGGATTGATGGTGCATTCACTTATATAATAAGTGCCCATCCAATGAACAAGACACAGGATTACATAAGAGTTACATTCAACAATTTCACATTGCAAATTTCACTCATCGTGGAGTCCACGAACATGTCGCACATTGCAAATGGTCCCCGGATTTTACAAACTATATTCTCAGGCTTCGGGAGTCCGGGCTTTCTATAGAGCCTGGGAAGCTGTCTCTAAGGCTATGTACCGACTGTATAATCATCCTCAAATCCGAATACCGCGCTTTTGAAGCTAATCAGTCTCGCTTTGCGAAAGGTTGTGCTGCATAAATGTCATACAGCAATGAGAAGGTTTATATGAATGACCTAAATATATGCGGTTCGGATGGCAATGCTCAGCCACATGTTTTTGCAGTGCTATGCGTGGTCAGTAGGGCGGCAGCTGGGATTCGGGAGTGTATACCGTAAGTACTTTTGGTTTGTCGTCAATCAATGATATCATTCAATACAGTAACACAATCCTATCGGTGCGTCACAGCAGGTTCAGGCCAGAGGCCTGAAGTGTCTTTTGTAAAATAAACAGCCCTCTGGTGTTCTCTTTCCTAGAAAATGGTTCATATATGCAACTGGGAGGTCTGTATGTATTTAATGTTAGAAAATATCTAGAGAATGGCAGCTAGGGAAGAGGTATAGGCGTATGTTGGTTGTGATGCTCTCTATTAAATTATTCATCAATGATGGGCGAAGGGTATGAAAGAGAATTCTTGGTTTGTTTTTTCAACTTATTTTGCTTGTTTTATTCTGTACATCATTAGCTAAAAGGTAGCTAGGGAAGAGGTATAGGCGTATGTTGGTTGTGATCTCTCTATTAAATTATTCATCAATGATTGGCGAAGGGTATGAAAGGGAATTCTTGGTTTGTTTTTTTCAACTTATTTTGCTTGTTTTATTCTGTACATCATTAGATAAGGGGTAGCTAGGAAAGAGGTATAGGCGTATGTTGGTTGTAAATTGTTCATCAATGATGGGCGAAGGGTATGAAAGGGAATTCTTGGTTTGTTTTTTTCAACTTATTTTGCTTGTTTTATTCTGTACACCATTAGATAAGGGGTAGCTAGGGAAGAGGTATAGGCGTATGTTGGTTGTGATGCTCTCTATTAAATTATTCATCAATGATGGGCGAAGGGTATGAAAGGGAATTCTTGGTTTGTTTTTTTCAACTTATTTTGCTTGTTTTATTCTGTACATCTTTAAACGCCAACCTAGCTCCATAAAGTGTCTGGACTCGGTGGCCCACACGTTGTCCAATGTCAGACAACGAGAGGTCCGAGGACGAAATTTACGCTCGAAATTTGCTATCCAAGAAAGGGTTCGCACCATGGAAGCCTCGTCCAGTTAACATTGCTGAAGTAGGCTATGTTGCCCGTGGAGGGTGGATACGACTCTTCGATGCTTCTAAAAAACCTGGGGACAAGAGTAATGGACTTGGGGTACCCAAAGGATACTATCCTCTGGAAGTCGGCATATTAGATAAACACACGCTATGTGGTGGACTTCCCATCACGAGTGAACGAGGAATATCTCGGGAGTTTGGAACTAGGGCGTCCTGTTCCACTATGTGTGTCAACTGCCTTTCACACTGGTACTTCCTGCTCGTTGACATGAGAAATCAGGGCAGTTACACAAGCTGGAGGCCAGTATAGCTTCAAATCTTCCAAGCAAGAAGGCGCCATTCTCGTACCTGGGAGCGATATCGATGTTGAAGATGCCTTGGAAACCTCAACATTCATGCAATACATATTTAGGAACTCTGCATCCTGGCTAGAGTTTGCTAACAAGAAAAATAACCGTTCCATACGCTTGATCGACCTCGTTTTAATTACTGGATGGCACAAGACTTCTTCCTGGGCATGTGCCGCATTCTCACGAGGCTCCAATGAAACAAATCTTGAATTTAATATCAGCCTTGGCGAAACTGCACAAGGAGGGGTATGGGGTACATGGTCAAAGTCCTTATCTCCGGGCGTATGGGGACACTCGGGTCCTCCGAGACCAGCCATGGCCCCGGAGGAAAGGGACCAGGAACTGCAGGGTAGTTCACCTCCAACTGATGAACCTTCCACAATCAATGGCCTGAGTAACAAACAGTTGTGCGTATACACTTTTTTTATTGATTATTATCACACAGCCATTAATCGAAATTTCATGTCAGTCCCGCTAGATCCGAACAAATGGAAGGAATGGTTCAATGGTGTTCTTCTGAGATCCAGCAACGAGGTTGGCAGCAGGCAAACATGAATTATGATTTGATGAATGATCATTGATTTACAGGAAATCCTGCTGGGTCTAATATGAGTACTACAATAAACATGAAAGATACAAGTATCCGAGATCAAGGTGTATTCATACGTGGCTACAAAATGTGTGATAGGCACACGGGGCTTGCTCGGATATTCCATCGGAAACGCTCAAAGCCTAAGGCGGATGGATTTACTCCCATCGCACCGCGTGACGATGACATGCTTCATGGAAGTAGCAAGGATGACGACCACATTCGAGGCGACGAAGATAAGGACCGAGATGGCGACCAATCGAGGGGCTCTCCATCGGGCACATCCAATAATCCCTCCTCCTCCTTTCCCTCAAGTTCCTCATCATCACCATCGCCATCCTCGTCATCATCTTCGAGCCGGAGTGGCGGAAGCTTTGGCGCCAATCAAAGATCTGACAGGAACTCTAGTCCATGTGATTCATCCCAAACAGATCAAAGTTTTAATATAGACCATGATCTTGCACTTTATCTTCAATTGAATTGTGACAAGGCATGTGCAATTTACTTCATTTTCTATGATTAATCCATGTTTATTTATCTATTAATCCAGGCTCCTACAGCTGTAGAGATTATACTCGAGTATATACTGGAGGTGATTCTCCTTGTCAATTTGAACTGCTAGTTATTGAGATTACAGCAGAACTCTGCTGCGGAATTTGCCTTGGCACATGACGATGATGTAGTAACATTTCTAGAGGTGTGTTCCCGTCTCTTCGACATTTTGCGCCTTATTTTGAAAATTTTAGAACGATCCCCTTCCTGAAGACTTCTCCGTTAAAGTTAGAACGCTTCTGCCGAGAATCTTCGTTGTGAACAAAGGTTCAAATTCTCAGTTGTAGCCGGGGACATTTGTTGACACTTGTGAATCACAGTTGGGATGTTGTACCAAACTTTTTCTGCCTTCTCGTCTCGTGTAAAAACGAACCAGGGGGCTCAAGACATTAGCAGAGAGCTGCAGGCAGCTGCATCTTTTCAGCATGAGACGAACACGTCGACCCACGCTGGATCGGCGTGGCCCGGTGTCGAGTGCATCTCCCCGACTTCGAGCCGGGATGCGAGTCTCATCCTGGTGATACGTGAATTGCCTGTTGTAGAGCGTGTGGGGATGGACGTGGCGGGTAAGGATGTGTCTGATACGTCTGGCGCTGGAGCGGCGAGGCCCGGTGTCGAGGGACCAGTACTTTATGATTCCTTATTCCCTCGCCACCGACTTAGGACGAAGTCCCCTCCCCACCTTAACCTCGACGTCGAGGGTCACGACGCTCCAATGGATCAATCCCAGGACAATTCTGGCGCACCCTCCGCCCCATCTGATCCTGCTCCCACCGATCGCACCTGGGCCTGCCCCTTCTCGCACGTGCGCAGCGAGTCCTCGCCCTTCCACTCGCGCAGCGGCTCCTCTTTGCACGGCTCTTCTCCTGGTTTCAGCCCGCGTTCTCAGCTCGAGTTTGCGGGCCGCATCGCTGGCACAGGTAACGCATTGGCCCACCGCTCGCCCGCGCTTTCCTCCGGCACGTCCTCGCTCCACGGCAGCCCGCACCACCTCGACATGCACCTCGAGATGAGCCCCAGCCCACGGTCCGGCGCCAGCCCCGCCGCACACGAACACCCTGAGTTCCTGCTCCCTGATCATGATCCTGGCCTGCAGCGCCCGCGGTCCGTAAGCGAGCCGGTGGGTGGCGGAGCGGGTTCGGGCGCTTGCCCAGGTGCGCGGGCGTGGACCGACCTGGGCGGACTCGACTATCCTGGATATGCGGGACTCAACGGACTAAGTCTCACGGGCGTCGGCGGGTCGCGTACCCAGGGGACTGTCGCCCCGAACGACGTGCTTGCACCCCCCGACTCGGCCGACTCAAGTCGCAATGTGTTCAATACTCATCTTCAGCACCAGCGCCAACAACACCGCGCGTCGCAGCATCCCTACGATAACTCGCTCCTGCACCCCCGCACAGCCGTGGCGGACGGATTCCCGGTCCTTGGCCCTGGTGTAGGGAGCACCGATAACCAGTTCCTCTCCCCAGGCCCCGTAAGCCTGAGGCGGGTCAAGTCAGAAAACTCACTTGGCCACAAGCGACGCGTCAAGTCCGAGGACCTCCGTGTGCCCGCTTCGTCGAATCTCGACTTTTTCGCAGGGTACCGGTCCGGCGGCGTCGGGGGCAGTATGTCGACGGGGAACTTGCACGCGCCGCCAGGCTTCGGTTTGGGGGCGAGCGTGCGCTCGAGCCCATATCCGAGCCCGAATGTGAGTCCTGCACGGGCGACACAAGGGTTGCCTGATATAGGGACCGTGGGTAATATGAGTATGAGTATGAATGGAGGGGCGGGGCCTGATGGGCCAGGTAGCGCAGGGATTAGTGCGGGTGTGAGTGTCGGCGCGGGAAAGAACATAGCAAAACTGCGGCGCAAACTGGTGAGGGCAAAGGCGAACGAGTTTGGGTTCGCGTATCCTACGCCTGGATGTAGGCCCACGCTTCCAAGACCCTTCACTCTGATTCGTGAGTCAATTTTGCGTCGTCGTCAGCGTCTCGTGCTTTCCTGATGATGCTGCGCTTTTTTATTTATTAAATTTTTATTAATGTCCTCTTTTTTAATTGTGAACCAGGCCACGTCCAGTCGAACAACGAAGGGCTAACGTTCAAGTGCTTTTGGCCGGGGTGCGAAGAGGTGTTCGCGCGGCAGCACGACTGCAAACGCCACGAGGCGCTCCACCTGAAAATAGGCCCGTATACGTGTGCGTGGTGCAAAAAGACGTTTACGCGGATGGATGCGGTGAAGCGACATCGTGAGTCGAGGTTTCAGCTTATTCTTTATTACTATTATTTCTCCTTCTTCACGCTGCTCTTTACATTCATGCCATCCTTTTTTCTTCTCCGTGCATGCTCTTTCTTTGCATTCCGCACACACCCTTTCCTTCCCCGCTTCATTTCCCAACCCGTCTTAAATAAATGTTTTAACGATCGCGAGCTCACAGTCCGTTCCGAAGGTGAAGCAGGTTACGCACTCCACGAACAGCCTATGCATGAGGGGACGTCGTCGGAGCACGACGCGCACCTTAATAACGGGCAGCAACCCAAAGGGCAGCAACCCAACTCGCAACAGAACCCGCAAGGACAAGGACACGGACATCTTGAAATATCGGCCACACGTGGGCCTGCCAATTCAAATGCAGACCTAGGGCACGCGGAGCAGGGGCTCATCATGTAGTCCATGCATGTGTGCGCGCACGCGCCTGTCTGTTATATCCGCTGGGGGTTATTGTGTGTGACGCGTTTTTTTGTTTAACAAAATCAAGAAACGTATACACCATCGCCCATGCGATTTCTGGTTATATTTGGCACTTGTTACCTCGCTTGTTTTTGGATCCCGTTTATTGGAATTTGTACCCCCAACTCGTCTACTTCCACGGCTACTCGATTGTTGGATTATGCTCGGGTCGTCCCGTTCCCCCATCATCGTCACCACATTGTAAAACTCCTTTTCCTATCACCTATCACCTATCACCTATCGCCATCCCACCTATTGCCGTTCGTCTGGCGCCCGCCCTCTGTCTCGTTGCTTGTTCTGAGTTTTTTTTGTTTTTTGTTGTTGGTTGGTTATTGTATCGCGCCGGTGTCGCGTTGTTGTGCTGTGTCACGTTGAGCGCTTTGGTCGCGTCGTGTCTCTTTGGGTGCCTCACCCTTACCCTTCTATTACCTCTCGTTTTCTGCCGGTCCCCCTATCTTGGAGGGATTGGCCCGCTTGTACCTCCCCGGCCAATATTTTATACCCCAGTCCTGATATGCTCCCCCCCTTCTGATACTTGGACACTGCCATAGCCATGTATCTCGTAGTAGTAGTGCACCATAAGCGCCTAGCGCTTCGAGCACTTTAATTGATCTCTCTCTCTCTCTCTCTGTATTACCTCTCACCCTGGATTTGCTTTCCAAATTCATGTTTCACAATCTGGCCCAGACAAACATGGATTGGACAATGCCAGCAATGTCCAAAGTCTACAAAATGAGTCATGTGCATCCTTAGCCATAAAGACTTCAAGCCTCTACTTTTTTGTCACAGGCCTTTGCAAGTGCCAAGGTGGCACTTTGAAGTGGCAATGCCTTTCACTGCATAGTTCCTTCATTTGAAATTGACAACTTGTCAACGATGGCACCTCCTGGCCCCAGTGGGCCAACATCTTGCTCAAGAGAGAAACAACCTAGCTGGCCTCCCACTGATACCATGGTCTCTCCATTGCCTCAAGAACAGGGATCTGGGCCTTTCCCACCATTTGCACCAACCTCAACCAATGACCAGCATATCACCTCACTGGAGAATTCCCTTGCACAGCTGCTCTCTATCATGTAGCAAGTACATTAAGCCCAGCAGTCATTGCAACCCCCATCTCCACCCTATCAGGGACAAGCATTGGCACAACCACTGATGCTACCCTCCCAGTAGCTTCCCCTACTACCAACCAGTACAATCACTCAACCTCCACCCAATCCAATCCCAGGGCTCCCATTTGTGCCCCCAATGTCTTTAAACCCTGCCTCAGGTATATCCCTGGATCGCTCTTTTCCCCACATTGAGCCTGTGCTGTGGCTGGCAATTGCAAAGAATGAGTTCCACCCCAGCCACCTATATAAACGAGCCACCCCCTGCCCTCTGGGCAGGAGCAGCCAGCCAGCCTAGCAGAGCCCAGCCAAGCAGAGCCCAGCTAAAGCCAAGCCAAAGCCCCAGCAGAGCCCAGCCAAAACCCCAGCAGAGCCCAGCCAAAGCCAAGCCAAAGCCCCAGCAGAGCCTAGCCGAACCCCAGCTAAGACCCAGCCAAAACCTCAGCAGAGCCCAGACAAAGCCCTAGCAGAGCCTAGCCAAAACCTCAGCAGAGCCCAGCCAAATCCCCAGCAGAGCCCAGCTAAAACCTTAGCAGGGCCCAGCCAAAGCCAGGCTAAAGCCCCAGCAGGGCCCAGCCAAAGCCAAGCCAAAGCCCTAGCAGAGCCTAGCCAAAGCCCTAGCTGAGGCCTAGCTAAAACCTTAGCAGAGCCCAGTCAAAAGCCCAGCTGTGGCCCAGCCAAAACTTCAGCAGAGCCCAGTCAAAGCCCCAGCAGAGCCCAGCTAAAACCCCAGCAGAGTCCAGCCAAAGCCAGGCCAAAGTCCTAGCAGAGCCTAGCCAAAACCCCAGCTGAGGCCCAGCCAAAACCTCAGCAGAGCCTAAACCCCAGCTGAGGCCTAGCCAAAACCTCAGCAGAGCCCAGCCAAAGTCTTAGCAGAGCTGAGACCAAGACCTGAGACCCGAGGCCCAGCTGAGACCGAGATCCAAGGCCCAGCTGAGACTGAGACCAAGACCTGAGGCCCAGCTGAGACCAAGACCCAAGACCTGAGGCCCAGCTGAGACCAAGACCCAAGGCCCAGCTGAGACCAAGACCCAAGGCCCAGCCGAGACCAAGACCCAAGGCCTAGCTGAGACCAAGACCCAAGGCCCAGCCGAGACCAAGACCCAAGGCCTAGCCGAGACCAAGACCCAAGGCCCAGCCGAGACCAAGACCCGAGACCTGAGGCCTAGCTGAGACTGAGACCCGAGACTCAGGGCCCAGCTGAGACTGAGACTCAAGACCCAAGGCCCAGCCAAGACCAAGACCCAAGACCCAAGGCCCAGACAAGATAGAGACCCAAGACCTGAGGCCTAGCCAAGACCAAGACTCAAGATCCAAGGCCCAGCCAAGACCAAGACCCAAGACCCGAGGCCCAGCCAAAACCACAAGACCCAAGACCCGAGGCCCAGCTGAGACCAAAACCCAAGACCCAAGGCCCAGCTGAGACCAAGACCCAAGACCCGAGGCCCAGCTAAGACTGAGACCCAAGACCCGAGGCCCAGCTGAGACTAAGACCCAAGACCCAAGGTCTAGCCGAGACCAAGACCCATGACCCAAGGCCCAGCCGAGACCGAGACCCAAGACCCGAGGCCTAGCTGAGACCAAGACCCAAGACCAAGACCCAAGACCTAAGGCCCAGCTGAGACCAAGACCCAAGACCTGAGGCCCAGCCAAGACCAAGACCCAAGACCCAAGACCTAGCTGAGACCAAGACCCAAGACCCAAGGCCAAGCCAAGACCAAGACCTGAGACCCAAGGCCCAGCCAAGACCCAAGGCCTGAGACCCCAGCAGAGCCTGGCCAAAACTACAATTTTCTAAATCCTATATTCACCACATCTCTATCTAGTAATATCTATGAATTGTCCTTGAGTAACACTTCTCATATACAATATTATTTGTCTTCCTTCCCAGGAGCACAATGTGTAGAACAGGTCAATATTGTGGCAGATTGAAAACAGGGCAAACGTGAGTCAGGGTTAGTGCATATGCAAACAATGTGTTCAGTCAATAGTGTATACCACACTTAGATTCTGTGCCACATCACAACTGCATATATTATTTTACAGTGTATGTACAAAATTTTATACATCTAAGATTAGATGGAGGACTCAACAATGCACGAAAACAACCAACAAGCGAAAACAAACTGACACGGTAGATAGTAGCTGTAGGTTGGTATTGTCGCAGCCAGACATTTGTCATGTTTTTTTTTGGGACGGTGCATGGTGGTTGTGAGCGAACGTGGTCCCGCTCACCATGTCAGATAGGAGCATGCTGGGGGCATTATGTCAGTTAGCAGTGGTCGTGCGTGAACACTGACCTGCTCACTGTTTGATAGCGGTTGACGTGTGACAACAAATTGAAGCTGTGCTTATGATCAGAGACTGTAGACATGAATACTGAAAAAAAAAATCCATCCCAGCTGCTATCAATGACATCAAGAGGGAGCTTCATGCTGCTCACCAACAAATTTCATAAAGTCTGGCTATTTTCAGTCTCATTCAAGGTTCTACACCATTATTCTGAAGTGCTGTCAGCAAAATTCAGGGTCAGAAAGTACACACCTTGTCAGATTGAATGCAGTATCTGCATCTGATTTTGTGTTTAGCTTGTTTATCTGCTTTCAATTGGGGTATTGTTTTCATCTGGCACTGTTGTGAAGATGGTAGAGCAACAGTGAAGGTGGAGGCAATGGCCAAGGCTGAGCAGGAGTGGAAGTGGAGACAGTAGCAGAGGCACACTGGGAAATGACGGCGCAGTATGATGCAGATGGAGCAGAAAGTGATATCCTATGCGAGGATTCAGTGGCCATGTGAGGATCACAACTAAGGGTGCTGGTTTTGGCGGCATGGCAATGGGTAGCATGGTTAGTCTTGGACACTTGTGCCTGTGCCTTGGTTTTCCCAGTCACAGTCTTGGCAATTTTGCAGGGCTGTGGCCGTGGATGGTCTGCCATAGATATAAATATTGCAAAAACAGAAAGGCTGGCTGCGAAATCATATTGGTAACTCAACACTTGGGGATATTAATACACTCACATGGACCGACTGCCTAATGGGCTTGAAACCAAGCCATGCTGGCGAAACAAGACATTGCAAGGAAAGAGAAACACATTTTACTGGCGTAGCACACAATGGTGGGTTTGGATACAATCATCTGATAGGGTTGTCATCAACACAAAAAACTGAATGGATGAATACATACATCTTTTTCATGCACCAAACTTCCCATGCCAGTTTTGGGTAGGGTTTCTTCCTTCTGTGGTTGAAACTTGACCACTGTATCTTTGATTGAATCTAGCAAAGACATGGCAATATCCTTGGGTGTTCGCACTCTGTTAGACTTTGGAAAGCTTTAAAACATGTGAGAGATGTCAGATAAAAAGCATTGTTAGCACAGCGCGAGGTGGCAATTTGTGTGAGCACCCGACATGATGTACAACACAGTGACACCAGTGCACCACATGTGCTGACAGCCCCACATGTGAAGATGTCAGGAGGTGCAGTGTGTTGGTGTCATGGTGTGGTGCGTGTGGTCAGGAGGGGGCCATGGTGGGAGGAAAGAGGTCGGCATTGTCAAGTACACATACCGAGACCTATTTATTTGGCAGTGCTGACTGAGCAACAATCCTATATCCATGACCAAGTGTCCATGCCACATGCATAACACTTGGTATGCTGGTCTCGGCTCGGCATGTCTACCATCCACACTCCTTGTCTTCACCCTTTGGTCCGTCTCACCTTGGGACTTCCTGCCCTTGTGTTATCCTCGGTTACAGCCATTGTTTTATAGTTGGCCACTCCCTATTGTCCTATCCTTGGCCACATTTCTATTATCCTATCCCTTATTGTTCTATCCCCGTTTTGCATTCCTTCATTCTAATTTTATTCGTTGTTGTCAAGTACATGTACCGAGGTCCCGATTATTCGCCAGTGCCGACCGAACAACCATCCTACGTCCATGTACAAATACCCATGCAGCATGCATAACACTTGGTACACCGGTCTCGGCTCGGTACATCCGCCATCCACATTCCTCGGTCCGTTTTCACCTCGGGACTTCCTGTCCTTGTACTATCCTCGGTTACCAGCCTTGTCTTATAGTCTGGCACCTCCTATTGTCCTATCTTCAGACACATTCTATTATCCTGTCTTTTATTGTTCTATCCCCACTTTGCATTCCTTGTTCTAATTTTGTTCGTTGTGGACAATGACCACATGCTCTGCATACCTTATTGTCCCACATTCCTTATTCCACATGTCGCTTCTTAACCTATATAAGTAGGACATGGATGTACATACTTCCTCATTCTGGGTATCGACTAGGCTTAGGCCCTTCTACCTTCTTCTCCTCTGTTAAGTCCTCAACTCGGGCCAGCATCCTCAGCATCCCCCTGAGTACCTGTCTGTTGTAAAAACAGTGGCACACACGGCAAGTAGGGTGCAACGCACAAGTACGTTGAAGCCAATGCCACTACTCTTGGCCTGCAGGACTTGGCCATAGTCCACCCGACCTTTCAACAAACCCCTCGGCAGTACCGAAGTCCGTCAGTATCCGACGCTTGACAGTTGTGGACAATAACCACATGCTCTGCATACCTTGTTGTCTCACATTCCTTATTCCACATGTTGTTTCTTAACCTATATAGGTAGGACATGCATGTACATATTTTCTCATTCTGGGTATTGACTAGGCTTAGGCCCTTCTACCTTCTTCTCCTCTGTTAACATTCAACTCAGGCCAGCATCACCAGAATCCTCCCGAGTACCTGTCTGTTGCAAATCGGTGGCATGCACAGCAAGTAGGGCACAACGCACGAGTACGTTGAAGCCAATGCCACTACTCTTGGCCTGCAGGACTTGGCTATAGTCTGCCCGACTCTTCAGCACCCCTCAGCAGTACTGAAGTCCGTCAGTACCCGAAGCTTGACAGGCGTGTCCTGGGTGTAGTGGATGTTTGCATTGTGCACCCACCGCATGCCGAGGTGTTTCCTCCATCACGCACAATGCAGCAACACCAGTGCACCACATGTCCTGAGTGTGAGGCAGTCAGGACGTAGGGTGTGCTGGTGTGCACCGGGTAGGTGGGTAGATGGTGGGAGAAGGAGAGAGTTCAACTGGTCACCTGATGTAGTGAACCAGTCACATGACCGGGGTGTGGGTGGGCTTAGATAATTTTATTGCTTACAAAGTGCTGACTAAAAACCCACCTGGACCCACAGCTGTCACGCTTTATACCTTTGATTGGATGCTATAGTAAAGGAATGACCAAAATCAAAAAATTTAGATTTCTGATGACAGTCAATTCACCCAGCATAAGCGCAAGGCTTCTCCAAAGGATTATCCCTCCTTCTATGCTCTTTATAAGCCACTTGTCTTCTATTTTTCATTCCTCCAATATTTCATAATTTCATCTGGGAATCAGCTTTATCGTCTATAGATGTGAGTGCCTCAGTGGTGATGGAGCTGAAAACCGGTCTTGTTGTGATGGCCGTGTTGTCTGTGACAGTGGCTACAAATAGAAAATCTTCGGTTGGTTTGGTTGTAGTTTGGTTTGTCGTTGCTTCTTTCACTGCGTTTGTCTGTGGTGCTAACTGGGGTACTGGCAGTTGATTAACCACGACATTTGTCTGTTGTATGGCCAGGAGATTTTGCATGTAGTTCGTTCTCTATGGAGTTGGTCTGGCTGCTCCCCCTCCAGGTGCCCAACATCTAAAAGCAGAGTGTCCATTTTTGCCGCAGTTGTGGCATTGGAAAGCTGGCCTCCCATGGTTTCTCGATAGAGTCGGTTGCTGAGGTTGCTGGAACCATTGATACGGTTGAGGCTGCCGATTGAATTGTTGTGGTTGGGCCAGTGGTGGGCATTGAGCCTGTTGGTTATTGTCATTGTGGTCTTGCCTGAGCAATGAACGCCGATACACTGTGAGTTTCCATTTCTAACGCGATCAGGTCCACTTCATGTGCTTCAAGGCAAGTTTTTATTTCCCTAGGTATGCTGGTGATCATCCATATAACTTGTGCGATCGGTCTCCAAGATTCTGGTACGTTCCTGAGCAATGTAGCGGCATGTGTGGAGTCAGTAATTTCTTCACCCATTCGTTTGAGTTGCTCTCTGTATTCTTTCATTGTAGTAATGTAAGACCTGACCGATTGTCCTTCTGTCATATGGTAATGCTCGTATTGTTTTCGGATGATGCTGACTTTACTTGGATCCTTGGATTTGAAATGGTTGAGTAGTATTTTCAGGCTTCTGATGTGATAGTCATTTCTTCGATTTCAGTTTGCAGGTCTGATGAGATGCATATAAGGATTTGGTAGTAAGTCGAGTTATTCCTGGTCTTCCATTCACTTTGAAGCTGAGCGAGTGTTTCTGTTCCGGTGGCAGTTGTGGGTTCTTTGTCCGTTCTATCGAGAATCCCATCAAGCTCCCTCTCCTTTATCGTGGCTATCATCTTCCTCTTCCATGACCCCCAATTCTCCCTGTCTAGCTCTGGCTTTATATCCCTAAACTTGTTGACATCGTGCCTTGGGAGTGTATACACCATTTGAGTCGGTGAGACTTTTAATCTAATAGTTTAAAAGTCGGCTCAGATATTGATATTCAGTTGACAGAGTATAAAAGTCAACTGTAAGATGTTCGACGTGCAGAAATATATATGAATGAGTGTTGTGAATGGTGTGTACTACACCTAGTGATAATATCCCGGTGCGTATTCAAGTGTTTGATAGGATAATGGGAATAGAAGTTAATTTGAGGCTTCGATCACGTATACAGATGTCGAGTTTATCTATCGGTCAATAGATGAATGAGACTGGGGTTTAGAACTGAAGTATATTCTTCATAACTACTGGCTTTTATATGTGAGTGAATCGCTCCTGTGATAAGACAGGCCGTCCTAATACAACGACAGCCCTCTCGATCTCGATGTATGGTCATTGCCCTGTTACTTGATTGCCCCTATACATTGCCAACTGCCCTTCCTACTGAATTGTCCTATGTCCCACTATTGACAGTGAGTACCTATCTGAAGTCCTATCTGATCGGAAACCCCTTTGACTCTTGTTATCCCCTCCTCAGTGGTTGGATGTGTGTGTCCCGGTGCTGTCATGTGTCATTCATTATCGTGTAAGTTTGTTCCTATGCCCTCTTCAAATGTTCTTCCTACTGATCCCTTCCTCTCCTTTCGTATCCCATCCTTCCGTTCCTGTTCCTATATTCCCCTTGTCCCTCTGTGTTTGTACGTTCTAGATCCTTCTTGCTGCATTCCTCGTCCATTGTACTCGCACCTATTCACTTCCGGTCCCTCATTTCCCTCTTTCCTTCCATCTGCCCCTTTCTTCCCCGTTCCTTCCGCCCCTCGTCACAACAGTCCTATCCTTGGTCACATTTCTATTATTCTATCTTTTATTGTTCTATTTCCGTTTACATCCCTTTATTCTAATTTTTCTCGCTGTGGACAATATCCACATGCTCTGTATACCTTATTGTCTCACATTCCTTATTCCACATGTTGCTTCTTAAACCTATATAAGTAGGGCATGCATGTACATATTTCCTCATTCTGGGTATCGACTAGGCTCAGGCCCCTTGTCTCCACCCTCCTCTGTAAAGTCCTCTACTCAGGCTGGCACTTCGGTACCCCCTAAGTACTCACTCTGTCCCAAATTGGTGGCATGCATGGCAAGTAGGGCACAACACACGAGTACGTTGAAGCCAACACCACTACTCCTGGCCTGCAGGACTTGGCCGTTGTCCGTCCAACCTTTTGGCATTCTCGAAGCTTGACACTATGAAGACATGGCCTATACTCTCCTAGAGACACAGGAAGCAGAGGTTAGATTTTGCTGTTGCTCACCAGAATTGAACTGTAGAGGACTGGAAAAGGGTTGTGTGGTCAGATGAGACAAAGGTCAATAGGCTAGGGTCAGATGGCAAGAAGTGAGCTTGGAAGAAGGCAGGAGAGAGGCTGAGTAATAGGCTGGTTAAGGGAATGTTAAAATTTGGTAGAGGTTCTGTGATGGTTTGGGGCTGTATGACATAGGATGGGCAAGGATATGCTACCAAGATTGATAGAAGGATGGATGGGGATCTCTATGTCTAGATTTTGGAGGAGGATCTTCAGTCCAGTCTGGAGCACTATGGTAAAACTTCTGCTGATATTATTTTTCAACAGGATAATGATCCAAAGCATACCTGCCAAAAGGCCAAGGAATGGTTTGCAAAAAACCATTTTGAGGTTCTTTCATGGCAAGCACAGTCTCTAGATCTTAATCCAATTGAGCATCTGTGGAGTCATCTGAAGAGGAAGCTTGGAGAGTACAATCAGCCACCAGGAGGGATGATAGAGGTTTGGGAGAGGATACAGGAAGTTTGGGACAAGATAGAGTCTTCAGTGTATCAGGGATTGATTGTGAGTATGCTAGGAGGGTTTCAGCTATGCTGAAGGCAAAGGGGGATATATCAAATATTAATTATAATCAGTTTTTGGTCATCTAGACAAGAGCAACAAACTGGTCCAATGAGTCACTGTCAAAAGATTGCAATATCTCAACCAATAAAAATTATTACATAAATTTGAGGAGACCAATCGAAAGCTGAGATGCAGGGGTATCTGTGGGAATATTTTCAGATTTTATAAATTTTTATTTGGTTCATAGGATTTGAGGCAAGTGAAAAGTGCCAAACATTGGACCGGTTTTGTGAGTCACTGTACATGCACTACTTATATAGGTTAAGAAGTGAGATGTGGAATCAGGGTGACATAAGACATGGAGAACAATAAGATATGTAGAGCATGTGGAGTTATTGTCCACAATGATCAAGAATAGAATAAAGGAATGTACACAAGAATAGAACAATGAAAGTAAGATAATAGGGATGTGGCCAAGAATAAGATAATAGAAAGTGACCGAATATAAAACAATAGGGTCATGGTGGAGGATAAAACAATAGAAAAATGTTCTGAGGTAAAATGTCCCAAGAAATAAAGAATAAATGGGGTGAGAACAATGGAAAATGAATGAAGGAGGAGTAGATGAGGGATAGGATGAAAGATGTGGATGATGAATGTGCCAAGCCAAGACCAACGTACCAAGTGACTTGTGTGTGGCTTGGTCACTTGCATGTGCAATTAGACTGATTGTTTGGTCAACACTGCCGAGTTACCCGATACTTGGTATATGTATTTGACAATTGTCCACAATGTTCAAGAATGGAACAAAGAAATGTAGACATTAGTATGTTAAGTCCGCGTGTCAGGCGCTTAGCTAGTATTTCCGAAGGGGTTATCCGGGCTAGTGCGAAGGTCCGTAACGGGGCCGAAGACCGAGACGGAAGTCGGACGGACTAAGGACGGGGACGGAGGCGCCGGAAGCTTAGGGTAGGTCGCGGAATAGTTCAATCCGGTCACTGAGGTGTTCGAGGTCGAAGGGACTTGGCTTCAACTTATGTGTTGCGCCCTCCTCGATCGTCTGTCCCTAATTTCGGAAAGGAGGCGGGAGTTTACCGGAAATGAATCGGAAACTGGTGGGAGACTAAATCGATATTCGTACTAGCGACAGTCTAGTCGACTGTGAGACTATATACATGTAACGCTCTTTGTACTAACTTTAGCCGGTCATAAAACAAGGAGAAAGGTAGTACAAGGGGTTAATATAAAAGAGAGAACAAGGGAGTGAGGTACGCGATAGTCTTGCGCGTCGGTTATCAAAGTATTGAGTCCTCGGTCGGGAGCGGACTCGGGAACGGTGTCTCGGTCGGACACGGGAATGGCGTCTCGGATGGGCGTGACGGGGACGGGATCTACGGAAACCGTCTTTCGTCCTTTCGGTCGGAGGTCTCGGAAACGAGTGATTGTGGGGGTTAGTGTGGGTTTGTTGAGGGCATGGGCTATAACATAGTAGAACAATGAAAATGTGGCCAAATAAGATAATAGAAATGTGGCTGAGAATAAGACAATAGAAAATAACCAAATATGAAATAATAGGGTCATGGCCGAGGATAAAACAAAATGTCCTGGGGTAAAATGGGCCAATATATAAAGAATAAATGGGGTGGGAATAATGGATAATGAATGAGGGAAGGGTGGATAATGGATAGGATAGGAGATGTGGATGATGAATGTGCTGAGCCAAGACCAATGTGCTAAGTAACTTGTATATGACTTAGTCACCTGTACATGGAATTGACTGATCGTTCAGTTGGCACTACCAAGTAAACCAATGCTCGGTACATATACTTGACAGTACCTCTCCCTTAGCAGCTAAACCCATGAAGCTGGTAGGTGGAGGTTGAAATAGAGTTTGGGACACCCAATGTGATGTCATAGAATGTTTGGAATCTAGCATCCAAAATCCAACCGCCAACATTGTCCAATTATACTGCCCCATCAACATTGTAAAAATAGGCTATGAAACAGATGAAGACACCAGAAAAATAGCTGAACTTAAGGCAAAAAATGCAAAAAGGCAGCAGGAGCACAAGGAGGCAGAGGCTGCATAGATCGCTGAGGAGAAGGCAAAAGCTGAGGCTGAATTGAAGGAGAAGGAAGAGGCTGCTGAAAAAGTGGCTGAGGCCAAGAGGAAGGAGGATGAGGAGGCTGCTACTAAGCAGGTGGTAGATGAGGAGGCTATGAAAATGGCAGCTGAAGCAAAACAGAAGGCTGAGGAGGAGGAGGTGGCAGCAGCTGCCAAGCTGGCAGTGGAATGGGAAGAGGCCACAAAGAAAGAAGCCAAGGCAGAAGCAGCAGCAAAAGCTACAGAAGAGAAATGGCTGGGTGAGGTGGCCAAAGTTATTGAAGTACAAGACCCAGATGTGGAAGAGCTCCCCAAAGATATGGGGGCATAGGAAATACCCAATGATTCAGGTACCAAGAACCCAGAGACTCTCAAAGATGCAGGAGTCCCAAAGGCTTTTCTGCACAAGAGGGGCAGGAGTGTGGAGGCAGAGCTGAGCAAGGGGCTAGGGACTTCTGGGGGTGACAAGGGTGGAAGGCCAAGGGGGGCCAAGGTGAGTCAGGTGGTTGCTTCTATTTTGGTTTTTAATGATTAATTTTTTACAGCATAAGAAAAAGGCAGGAAAGGAGTGGACTAGGGCTGATGGGCCTCCCTGCCCCACATGCACAAAGTGGGGTGATGAGTGCAAGGTCCCCTCAATTGGGGCTGCCTGCTAGCAGTGCAATCAGCAAAAGGTAGCCTGTGAGCTGGCAGCATCCTGGGCTCAAAAGGCAAAGAGTTAGGAGGAAATAGAGTTAGAGAAGGAGAGTAAGGAGAGGGAAAGTGAGGAGGAGCCAGAGGAGGAAGAAGAGTGGCCAAAAAAAGAGGCCGAGGTAGGCTGTGACCATGCGGGCAAGTGGATGGGCAATGACTGTAGAAGTTCCACAGGCCATGCACTTGGAAGGTTGGTGGCTTGCTGCCATATGGGAGGATATCCTGCATAGGGAGGATCAGATGACTCGGGTGCTCCTCCGCTTGGCAAAAGGAGTGGAGTACACTGGGCATGTGGTTGCCCTATTGGATGAGGATTTGCACCAGGGTTTGGTCAGTTTAGAAGGTACAAGAGTAGATGAGGGGAGTGAGATTAATCAGTTGAGGGATGATGACAGTGAGGGGGATAAGGGGGGAGAAAAGGGGGAGGAAAAAGGAGATCAGGATATGAAGGAGAATGATGAAGATGAGACTTTAAAATAGTCTCAAAATATAATAATATATATAATTTTTTTTTGAGTGAAAAAAAGAAAATGATTTCTATTTTCTTTTTCATTTTTTTTTTGAGTGAAAAAAAGAAAATGAAAAAGAAAATAGAAAAGGCATAAGAGACAAAAGGAACAAGTGAGATGTGCTGAGATATTCAGCCATTTTGGTGTGATGAATAGAAAAACAATGAGATAGATAGGTGGGTTAAGAGTGGATTTCAGGAAACTAAGGAGTATTAGGGATGGATGTGATATGAAAAAAGAGTGGTGAGAGCATATAATTGGGGGTATACAGAACAAATGGAGTGAAAACAGATAAGAATGGATGGAAGAGACCTTGGCCAAATGTGCCAAATGGTGCTGTTGACTGAGAGGTCCCAGCTAAAAAGCTTGCCAGCCTTTCTGGTTTACAAGTAGGGAATAGCACAGGTTAGGGTAACCCGCACCGGTCACCGGGTCGGGTGCCCTTGGGTTTGGGTGCGGGTCAAGCCGAGAGCACCCGTGACCCGGCCCAACCCGCCGCCTCAACTATGTACGTGCGTACAACACGCACGCGCACACGTACAACACGACCGCACCGTACGCACAGGCATATGACACAAACGCGCCGTACGCGCATGCACCGACACAAACACGTCGACACGAACGCGCCGTACATGCACACGCCGACACCAACGTGCCATATGCGCACGCGCTGACACCAACGTGCCTTATGCTCACGCGTATGACACGCACGCACCGTTGCCTATTTACAAGTATGCACAAAGGCAGTTGTATTGACTATGGCTGTTAGCAGAGCTTCCGGCTATGGAACAGGATCCTGGGTGAGGCTGTTGGAGCAGTAGCAGGTGCTGACTGGACCAAGGCCATCAGGATATACCTAAAAACATTAGTGGTGTTTCAGGATATAATACTTCCCAATACCCTTTTAATCAATGGATTATAGCAGGTGAGCAAGTTGTGACTGAGTATTGCTGACTAACAAATCTAGTGATATGACATATAGATGGGCAGACTGAAATTATCCTGATGGAAAATCTAGCAGACATATCTATACATTCAGTAATGATGGAGTTAGTAGTACTAGATCAAAAGAATTCTAGGGAAATTTGAAGACAAATGAAAATGGGGATTTTCATATTCCCAGAAACAAGAAAATTAAATAAACTATGAGTGGATACTGATTCAATCAGGTGTAAAAGTGAGGTTACCGAGGGGTTCAGCAATGAATCAGATAACAGAAGAATTAAAAGAAAATGAAGAGAAATAAAAGCATTGATTTAGACCTCACTACTGGCACTTCCCAAGTCTGTCAAGTCCATGATGCTGAGCTCTGGTTGACTCAGTAATACCAACTGACTGACCTTTACCCATATCATCCCTTACTATCATGTGGTCTCAGCTCGGTACATCTGGTACATTGTCTAGACCACTTCTCTCACCCTATCCCCTCCACTCCTTACTATTCTCTCATTCCCTGTCCATTCCCTTACTCAGAACATTTGCTATTCATTTATTAATTCATTCGTGGCCCTATTGTTTATCTTCAGCTGTCCTCTATTGTTCTATTCTCACCCACTCCTTCATTATTTTATTCTAAGCCATATTTTATTATTCTATTCTCGCCTACATTCCTTATTCTATTCTTGATCACTGTGGACAATGTCTCTACATGGTTCTTCATACCTTATTGTTCTCCATTCCTTATGCCACCCTGTTCCACATCTTGCTTCTTAACCTATTGTCAGGCTCCGAACATACTGACAGGCCTCGGGAAAGCCGAAGG
>QLPI01003866.1:0-11555 GCA_003314275.1 Chroogomphus rutilus | reverse complement strand
CTTAGTCTACATTTGGGCCAACACTCTCAGAACTCTCCCAAACAATCCTCGCAAAATATAGTGGCCTCAAAGAAGTAGGGCACAACTGTTAGGAAGCATGCCCGACTATTTATTTCAGCCCGCTCAGCCTAACTACGCCTTTACTCACCTATTCAACTATTATACCCTCAGCCCACGGACTATATGCACCTCGTGTATCCGTCTTGGCATCACATGCTCCTGTCTGTTGAAACCAAGGAGGCATCCCTCATATATCCTACCATCCTCCCTCACTTCCCCTCGCTCAGCATCTGCAGCCTCAACTCTCACGTGCCGCAACATGCGCGTACTAGATTCACACTGCGTATATATGCACGTGCGTACATTTCCACTCGCGTCTATTCCAAATGCATCACAGGTGACACATGTCACCGATGATGCAATGCACGTGCCTTTGAGTAGGGCCATGCATAGACAGATCCACTATATAATAAATATGTATTTACTACCAAAATTTAATCACAAAACTCCACTTTTCCTCCCCATACCTGTCCTATATTTAGAATCAGTAAATTATAGCCAACTTTAACCAAGACTGTCAATACACTCCACTCATTTACGACAAACCCCAGATTCTCGCCATTCCATTCTCACTTCATTTACGTTTAATATCCTTTTATTTACATTCTGCTCCACTTTTATTTATTCACAATTCTGTTCTTCTCTTATATCCAATCTGCTATTATTCTCCTTGTAGGGTAACTCCATTGGGAATCAGGGTGATACATCACCCCTCAATGTCATGGAGGAGATCAAGATTGGGATGTAGTATTTCCATTCTCACTTTTCATGATCCTCGGCTGTCTTATCTATTATAGGAATCTAGTCAACTCCTTGTAGATTTGAAAGTAGTATAAAGATCTTGTATATTCAGTATTTCAGTCCTCAGTCAGATAATTGACTTTGATTTTGACTAAGCCTTTCTTTCTGTCTGGCTGTTCTGAAATTAGAGACCAGTGCAATCTGGTGGGTGCAACATACAAGTTGAAGGCCGTACCCTACTCTGAACCTCACCATTGTTTACCTTTGGGAGATATTACATTTAATTATGATTATATTATTCCTTCACATCATAACAACAACACACAAGGGCCTTGAATCCAACCACATCTACTGGGCTGAATCATGCCAGCATCATGTTCAGGGTACTATTGCACTAGTGCGCAGTTTATACACATTTGGCACTTTCAGTGCTTCACAGTACTGAGGAAGGGGAATGATTAGACTTGCAGTTGGTGACTATGTAGTAATTGAGCCTGAGAGTTTAAAGTCATAGAGGCTTGGCTTCCACTTATGTATTGTGCCCTCTTAGATCTTTGGTCCCTGATTTTTGGATTTGTAGGATACATGAGTATAGAGTGAGAAGACTAATCAATATTTTAACTAGTGAACAAGCCATTGGACTGGAGGTTTATATACATGTAAGACTCCTAAAAAGCACATCAAGTGCAAGAATAAGGATGGGCAAAAACAAGGGGACTGAAGTACAAGGGAATATGTTAGGGAACCCTTAGTGCTAGGAGTATATCAGTAGAAAAAATATAAAAAACATTTTATAACATGCTAAACCACAAAAACATTTAATCTGCCTTCAATACTCCTTTGTCTACTCTTATTTAGCTATAGGATCCTAACTGAAATAATGTTTTTATTCAAATATCCACTGATATGCCTAATTACAACCTTCCTAGTGCTTCACAATAATGTCCAAAGGCTCCCTGGACTTCCAGTGCATGTTTTATTGCTCACCAGGAAAGGTTTGGCCTGAATTTCAAACTCTGCTAGCCAGTTTATTAGACCACAGCAGAGTATGGCCCAGAGCCAAGGTACCAGTTTCTCTATGGAAACACACCAAATATTAGTTTGAGACACCCCTGTCTCATACAAATATTTTAGTAAGATATCAGAATGTCTCAGTACTGCCTCTTCTCAAAACCGATCTACAAAGCCCTTTTTAATTACTAAATAAGGAAAGTAGCTCAAAATCGATCCAGGAACTTCTACAAAGTTCCAGCACCTTCCATGACCTTGTGTGCACAGACCACCAGTTTCTGGAAGACTTTCCTTATTAGGAAGGTGTAGAACTAGATGCTGTTTTGGAACCAGTGGTGATTTAACTCGAGAAGCATGACAAAACTTTGGTGTGAATAAAGCCTAATCAAGTTCTCCAACAAGATGATAGCAAGTGAATGCTAGTCTGAGCTGTTGTCCAAAAAGAATTGTTTAGAGGGAGCCTTGGCAGGTATCTTGTCAATTATGTATAGTGTCAAGTACACGTATCAAGGATCTGGTAACTCAGCAGTGCCAACCAGGCACTCCATTAGTAGCCGTATACAAGTCACTCGATGTGTCGGTTTTGGCTCGGCACACATACCATTTGCATTCCTCACTCCCATCCTACGTCTACTCTTGGCCCCTCACTACCTATTAACCCTATCATGACTACCCATTAATCCTCGACCTACCTCACCATTCATTAATCCCACCACGCCTACTCCTCACCCTTCAATCCACCTCACCTCGGGACTTCCTGTCCTTGTATTATCCTCAGCCATGGCTATATTGTTTTATAGTTGGTTGCTTCCTATATTGTCCTACCCTTGGCCACATTCTATTATTCTATCCTTTATTGTTCTATCCTTTATTGTTCTATCCCCGTTCTACATTCCTTCATTCTAATTTTACTTGTTGTAGACAATAACCACAGGCTCTGCATACCTTGTTGTCTCACATTCCTTATTCCACATGTCGCCTCTTAAACCTATATAAGTAGGACATGTATGTATATATTTCCTCATTCTGGGTATTGACTAGGCTTAGGCCCTTCTATCTTCTTCCCCTATGTTAAGTCCTTGACTCAGGCTGGCATCATCGGCATCCTCCCAAGTATTCTGTCTGTGGCAAATCAGTGGCATGCATGGCAGGTAGGGCGCAATGCATGAGTACATTGAAGCCAATGCTACTACTCTTGGCCTGCAGGACTTGGCCATTGTCTGTCCGACACCTTTTTAGCAGTCCCAAAGTCTGTCAGTACCCAAAGGCTGACATATAGGAATAATAGTTTATGAGCTTAAACTATTAGTTCTACCCTTGCCTAGGATTATTTCTACTTGATATTCTATATAATCTGGGTTTAGTTCTTTTACTATGTTTTTGCATACCTTTTCTGTTATAGTCAAGAACCTTCCACTTCAGTAGAAGGGTGAGCTTTACTCTTTGGGATAAACCTCTTGTTTGCCAATTGGTCTTTGGACCTCTTGATGGAAAGGGTGGCAACTGGTCTTCGGACCAATGTACTTAAGTGGTCTTCAGACTGACTTATATAAGAGTGCTAGCTGCACTAGATAATCTGGTGGATTATGGATAAGAGTAAGATTGATTCAAAAGTTACCTTACACTATAGAACTAGTCTCTATATATACTAATTCTAGCTGATTATGTAACTCCCCAATAAGGCAAGACTTTCGTGAAATTAGTGGAAAGGTGTGGAAAGGAATGGAAAGTCCTAGAAGCCTGTGGCAGTTATAAGTCACCCTATGAGTCACTAATGAGTCATATTCCCATGGCTATAGTCTTGTGATGGGTCAAGTCATGAAATATTAATAGTAAGTGAGCCAAACTTCTGGGCTGACCTTGTGTGGAATAATTATTACATAAACCCAGGAATTTGTTGTACAGTTAAGTCTTTGAGAGCTTGAATCAGCAGTTTGGCACCATTTTCCATGTGCAAGTGTTTGGCACCTGGTCATGGGTCCTTGTGGGTCCAAATAGAAATAAGTGAAAATTATAAGTGTTTTTGGAAGTTTTCCTTGGGCTTGAAGAACTTGATGATTTAAGAGTTAATTCCTTAGAGGTAATTCACTCTTCAATGGCCAGCCAAAACATTATAATATTTTTTTGGCAGTCCAGATGAGACTGATTTAAGTTGAAGTATTCCTTGGAGGAGATGTTTAGACTCCTACACATTGAGCCAATTGGACAGTGACCAGAATAACAAGGGGTCATCCCCTGTTCCCTGACAGATGCTTAGCTTACTAATCAGCCTGTAAATTAGTATAAAAGGAGGCCTTCCTGCCCCCCTGAAGCAATTTAAACCTAACACTTATCCATCTCCCTCACCTTTGTCAGCTTGACATTGTGACTCATTAATTCTTAGTCAGCAGTTGATTGTCCTGCTACTAGGTTTATGTGATTTTAATACCGTTGATTGTCTGGTATTATTATTATTTCTAATATATTAGTACAGTCACACACAAGTGATATGCATACTTGTGCAACAATAATACATAGCAAAATTAGGAAAATAAGGAAAATATAAAAAGTTAATTACCATAAATTTACAACAAACCATAAGTTTACAACAGATTAATAGAAGGAGTACTAGTGAGTGACTCCACAATATTCAAAGGATTACCACTGTTATTACTCCAAGAGTGGTTGAATCATAGTCACATGCAATGTGGTATTCATTGAATCAAAGGACAACCACCTACATATCTTCTGACCAAGGGTGAAATTGGATGAAGCAAAAGTCAATGAAAATTTGGATGATGTATTAGAGAGATTGGAAATTTACCCACTTCTATTAAATGAGAGAGCTGATGAAACATTTGAAAGAGAAACCAACAATCCAAGTAAATCTCCAAATACAGCCCATCCCATATGCACTGTGTAATGCACATCAAACGGGATCGTAAAACTGTCTACTGCTGGTGCTGTAATGAAGGGAATAGTACATGACACACTGCTTGAAAGGGCGAATTGTGAGATTAAAGAACAGGAAACAAAACAACATACAAATGATACAGAAATCGTTCTTAAAGAAAAAATCACCATAACACTACTTGGTCTCAGGATTCCAAATCACTGCAATCATTTGGAATATGTTGGTATGTGGATCTACAGCTATATGCATGTCCACTTGTTCTCCACCTATGTCCACACATGCTCCGCCCATGACATGCTTTGTTCCTCCACATCAATTACCTATATGTCCCTATTCCATTCTATTTCCACATTAGTATAAAACCAGAACTACTTTCCAGTCTTCCCTCAGCCACATTCTCACTTACACCACTGAGCAGTTTGTCTAGCTTAAAACAGAAATGAGTCGGAATAACGGCAATACCCTAGTCTTGTGGAAACCAATTTCCTTGCATACACACATTTGTTCCGTCTGTAGCCATGGCTCGGGCCAAGCCGGGCCAAAACCACCCTAAGCCCAGCTAGAATGTCACCAGATTCATTTTAAAAAAGCAATTGTCAAATGTTATAAACAATGAAAACTCGACGCAGATGTATTTTATCACGCTCGAAATGACTCCATAATAGAGCTCAACCTCATTATTATCGGCGATGGACAAGCAGTACAGTTGCCCAAGATGCAACTCAATTCAGTGGAAAGGTCTGAAAATACAGTTTGCTTGAAACGAAACTTAATCCGGCAATTTGCTTAACCTAACACAGGGTCTGGTGAGTTCCCTCAATTGCTTATGTAAACGACTGATATGTTTTTCCGACGAATCTTGCCGACCGATTTGATGGCAACTCGACGGACTGAACGCTTTCCCTTTGTCACAGCCGCACTGCATTGGGTTAAAATCATCCATACCACGGTTACATTTATTGCCTGAGTTTCATGGGCAGAAATTTACGGCCCTCCTCCGTTGTGACCGGTCACGGGTTGGACGTCGCCGAGCCCTGCCGATTCGTACATCAACAGCCCGGTGGCTGTTTTCTGACTTACATCTACTGTAAACTAGGAGTGACTGTAAGACATTCTCGTATGTATGATGGTCTAACCCTGAAGCAACAAGGCGGCTATTATCAGCCCTGCATACCCACAGTTTAAATGGCTCGTTTCTCGCTTTGCTCGGAAATCTTGCTACAGGAGAGGTAAGGAAAGGCCAATCCTCCTCCGCCATGTCTTCCACCAGCAGCAGTCCGCATTCACTGCTGCTAAGACTACTTATGGGCTCCGCAGGTGTGGCGATGGCCACTGCGCAATCCCTCAACAGTAACCCAGGCGCTCTCCAGTCCAGCGTCGTCCCATTCTCCCCGACCGACCTAAAAGACGCCATTGTATGTGTTATTTTTCTTCTCGTGACAAGAGAAGGGACGCGGCAGACCACTGTTAACCCGTGCATGTTACATGCAGATCATGGCAACTGCTAGCGTCCTGAGCTGCATACTTGTATCGGGAATTATTATCTACATCGTTGTCTCTGCTATTCAAAAATGGAGTTCCCTCCGAGTTTCTTCGTATAATACGCAGCGAGATAGAGAGGCAAAGATTCCAACTAGACAGATATCGTGCGTGTTTTCATTCTTATATCACTGTCCCTCCACATTCCTCACACTATGGTACAATTAGAATTTTCCTAACATGTCTCTTTGTGTCAGACTTCCTACAAAGTATTGCTGGTGTCACGCAAGTGAAATGGGCATCCGAGAGGCGTATCTACTTGGGTAATTACTGTACACTTCAAGGTATCAATTCCCTTTACATATTAGTTCAACTGAACTAAATTCGAGTTGATTTCCAGCCGTGGGGATAGTAGCAGGTGACCTGAGCTCGACTGTCTGGTAAGTGGTAGTAGCACCAAGATCGACTTCTTTCGCGCCAGACACGTCTTGACAGGAGCGTAGTTATCGCTTTGCACACATTCAGTGGCATCGCACTCGGAAAACAGTGGTCTCGTTGGGGCGTTTGGGCTACAGTAGTTGGCGGCTGGTTGTTCTCCATATTTCTCAGTAAGTGGTTTCATATGCCGGCACTCGCTCGCCATAAGTTGATATATTCCTCACTGATAAATGCCTTGTTACATCTACATTTAGCATTTATTCCACCACACATTCTTACTACTCAAGAACGCGGTCCATTCTGTGAGTTTTCCCTTTCTCGCTATCATTCTCTGTAATCGATTCACATGTGCTCCATGTCTAGTTTCAATCATTGGCACCTGGTACGTAAATTCCACGAATAGATGTTTTCTATATAAATACAAATTCGAAATGAATCTGACTATAGCATATTATTTGAAGGTGCTTTATTTCTGGAGAATACGCTGTCCCGCGTCTCATCATTCATTACGTTCCGGTGTGTTCAAAACCATGTTACCCCGCAACAGCCGCCACTCATTGACTGCTCTCTACCTCTCCCTCCACTCAATCCCAACTTCATACTCTACAGTTATTCGTAGCCGCCGTCATCATTCTCATCAGCTACATCCTTGTCTTTCTCGTGCTCCGAGGGTCAATCAGTTTTGAGCGCTTCGGCGGCATGCCAAACGCGAAACATAACCACCCTTACCTAGAGCACCCGGACGGATCCGCTCGGAAAAGGCTGATGATCGCAAAAAGGATGCTGTGGTATCCCTTTGGTAGGTATACATCTTCTCCTGTTTTTTTTTTCTACCTTTATATCTCCACCTACCACTTACTTTTTTTACCTGGCTCTTTCCCTGATTTCGGACGACACTTTTTGGCATTTTTGTAGCGTATTTGACTTGCATCATGCCGATTGCTGTGATGCGTATGGTGGGGCTTGGGTTACAAGGAGATCACGTTACAGGAGGTGCTTGGACTATGGGCATGTCCTTCTTGTTCTTGCTCGGTTAGTGATCTTCCTCCCCATTCTTACCTCAAGTCACTGAACATTCAACTCACCATCTTCCCATTCAAATTCCGATCTCGCCACAACCACCCCTACAGGCGCAGTCGACGTCATTATCTACGGCATCACACGCAACGTCCTCAAACCGCTCCGTATCCGTGGCGGAGCTGGGGGAGGGGCGGCGCACCACATGACCACGCTTGACTTGACCACTGGCATTGACCGCGAGCCGTCGCAACGCTCCAGGACGTTGTTTCCGTTTTCGTTTTCTCCGAGAAAAGGGATTGATGAGGTCGAGGTCGAGGTCGGGGAAACGTGGGTGATAGGTAAGACGATTTCAAATGTAGATGAGGATGAGAAGGAGTGGGTGTATGATAAGGGGGGGAACGTGATTCAACAGCATGTTGAAGAGCGAGAAGATAGAGATGTACGTTCCCTTTTCCTGTTTCTTTTCTTTTCTTTTTTTTCTTTTCTTTCTTTCTTTTTTTTTTTTTTGAGGGAGAGGGAGTTATGTGTGCATATGCTGTGGGTGAATCATGTTTGTGGACGAAGGACTGGAGTGTAATGGGAGTTGCGAACTTGTGATGACTGATGCACTGATGCATGTCTATCTTTGATGAACAGGTGATATACGGAGGAGGACGAAGATTGGCCCAGGGACAAAATGATGACCCTGCGATCAGCCCAGGCGGTATCACTGTAACATTGGAAGTGACCCAGGAGGTCATGTGATCTTGCCATATGCCTGCTCCTGCTACCTTTCACTTGCCACTCCTTTTTGTTGCTGTGATCAAAGGTGGGTGATGGGCATATGCCATAACCATAGCTAGATAGATAACCAATACCAAAACAATTTTCTTGGAGAAGCAATAGATCAAACATCTTCTGAATGCCTGTCTTGCCTTTCATATTGACAAGCCCCAAATGCTCTATTGCTGTATGCATCACTTAGAAGTATTTTATGGATCTTTCTCTGTCAACATTTTGTTGTTGATATATATAACATATTATAGCTTCCTTTTTACACTGTGGCTTAGAATATGACCAAGGTAGAAATATTAAATTATTTCTGGAGTTGTGCTGCAGTAGAATTTGAAACTCTTCTTTGCCTCAGTTTATTACACAAAGTGATAGGCTGAGGTATTGTGTCAGGGTTCGGGTACTGACGGACTTCGGAACTGCCGAGGGGTTGGGCGGACAATGGCCAAGTCCCGCAGGCCAAGAGTAGTGGTGTTGGCTTCAACATACTCGTGCGTTGTGCCCTACTTGCCGTGCATGCCACCAATTTGCAACAGACAGATACTTGGGAGGATGCTGATGATGCCGGCCCAAGTCGAGGACTTAACAGAGGGGAAGAAGGTAGAAGGGCCTAAGCCTAGTCGATACCCAGAATGAGGAAATATGTACATGCATGTCCTACTTATATAGGTTAAGAAGCGACATGTTGAATAAGGAATGTGAGACAACAAGGTATGCAGAGCATGTGGCTATTGTCCACAACGAATAAAATTAGAATGAAGGAATGCAAAACGGGGATAGAACAATAAGGGATAGGATAATAGAAACGTAGCCAAGGATAGGACAATAGGGAGTGGCCGACTATAAAACAATGGCTGTAACCGAGGATAACACAAGGGCAGGAAGTCCCGAGGTGAGACGGACCAAAAGGGTGAAGACAAGGAGTGTGGATGGTGGACGTGTCGAGCCGAGACCGGCGTACCAAGTGTTATGCATGCGGCGTGGACACTTGGTCATGGATATAGGATGGTTGCTCGGTCGGCACTGCCGAATAAACGGGTCTCGGTACGTGTACTTGACATATTGTACCTTTAACACCAAAATCTTGTCTAGATTCCAAAACAGAGAATATGGTTACTAAGACAAGCCTTGTAGATACATATAGGTGCCTATATCACCAAAGCATTCACAACATTATATCAATCAACAAAAATGCCACTGCAACAGGGTCCCATCTTCTTTTCTTCAACAATACTTGGATAGGTGGCCACAGGGCTACCCTTCTTGCATAGATAGCCACAGGGCCACCATTCTTGCAAAGGTGGCCAGGCAGCCAGGCCACTGGCACCTGTGGCTTCATCACCTTGCTGTGCCTTCCACCCAAAGGGTGGTAGAGCACAGCTAGTAGATATATATAGGTGCCCATATCACCAAGGATTCACAACATTACATATATAAATAACAAAAAGGCCAGTGCCACAGGGTCCCATCTTCTTTTCTTCAACCATACCACATCCCTTCATTGCCCTTCCAAGTGCCCATTGTATCTCTTAAACAAAACTCAAGTCAATGCCAGCATTACTTGTTAAACCATCTGATAATACCCAGTCATTATCAATGCCATCTGATCATATGCCACTCCAATCAAAAACATCCATTTCCAAGAGCATCATTCAAATGTGGAAAAAAGAGAGCCCAGAGAATTGCCTATGGTAAAAATGTCTTAGTGAGTCCAGGACAGCCTAGCAGCAGTCAGCTTTCCTCCCCAATGGTATGGACACCTCTACACTATGTCCAAATTCTCTGCCACTGTCTTCCACAATTGATCCCTCATCTACCTTCCTCTGTCCATCCTCCGGTTTCAACCATAACATCCTTGCCACTGGAGTCTCCAAATGCTGTTATGTCCCAGCTTTGCTTGCTGGAGGAAATCTCATCCTTCCCCCCCTCACAAGTTAGTTTTATATGATTTTTGAGGTTCACCTGACTGTCTCTACTACAAGCAAACAATCCTCACAGCAACTACAGAGTTCATCTGCAAGTGATCCTTCCCTGAGTCTGCCAATCAACCTGCTAGTTTATAGCAATGACCCCAATAATTTTGACTTCAACTTCAGCTATTCCAACTTTGACTCTAACGAGTTGTTCAATGGCTCTTGGGATGTCGATATATCCATGTGGTCTATCTAGCCATTATTGTAAGGTGGTTATAGCTAGAACAAATATGGACAGTATCTGTATGAATTTGAAGTAAGTGAGCATTTGTTTGTGAGGGGAAGTGAGGCAAGGGAGGGTATCTATCACTGAGATTGTTAGGACCAAGAATGACAACAGGGTAGAAATAGGAGGGCAATTGGTAGAATGACAAAACAGTTCTGGGTATTCCATCTTGCTGCATTTCCATCAAAGACAAAGGAAAGTGAAAGCTGGAAGAAAGGAAGGAGTAGGGAAAAAAATAGACTATCCATGCCACCACCTTGACCCTCAATTTTCCAATGTGTGATGTGTGTTATATAATATGCCATATTGTCAGGCACAAAGAATGCCAAAAATGCATGGCCTAAGTACTATTGCAATTGTACCAACTTCACGATACTGGCAGGAATTGACCAAGTCCTGCAAAATGATTATGGTGGCTGGGCTTCAACGTACTTATGTGTTGTACCCTACTTTCTATGCATGCCACTGATTTTAGACAGAAGGAGAACCCAGGAGAGTGCTGAGAGTGTCAGCCCAAGTAAAGGACTTCAGACGGGAAGAGGGAAGGTAAGAAGGCATAAGCCAAGTCGATATTCAGAATGAGGAACCATCTACATCTATATACTAAGGTAGAAGACAAACAGTTTCCACTATGGTCATGTGACTCAAGCATGACATCCATTATTTTGCACAAGGATCTGGCAGCATCGACAAAAAAAATATTCTAAGACCACAGATCAATGGCATAGTGTCAGGCCTTGGAATTGCCGACGATGCGTGGGCCGAGCATTATAGTAATAGTGCTGGCTTCATGATGCTGGCGGGAAGCGGCCAAGTCCTGCAGGCAGGTTGTAGTGGCTTGGCTTTAACGTGCTCGTGCATTGCGCCCTACTTTCCATACATGCCACTGATTTGGGACAGAAGAGATACCCAGGAGAGTGCCGAGAGTGTCGGCCCGAGTAAA
>QLPI01003865.1:0-14864 GCA_003314275.1 Chroogomphus rutilus | reverse complement strand
CGAAGATTGGCCCAGGGACAAAATGATGACCCTGCGATCAGCCCAGGCGGTATCACTGTAACTTTGGAAGTGACCCAGGAGGTCATGTGATCTTGCTATATGCCTGCTCCTGCTACCTTTCACTTGCCACTCCTTTTTGTTGCTGTGATCAAAGGTGGGTGATGGGCATATACCATAGCTAGATAGATAACCAATACCAAAACAATTTTCTTGGAGAAGCAATAGATCATACATCTTCTGAATGCCTGTCTTTGCCTTTCATATTGACAAGCCCCAAATACTCTATGGCTGTATGCATCAGTTAGAAGTATTTTATGGATCTTTCTCTGTCAACATTTTGTTGTTGACATATATAACATATTATAGCTTCCTTTTTACACTGTGGCTTAGAATATGACCAAGGTAGAATTATTAAATTATTTCTGGAGTTGTGCTGCAGTAGAATTTGAAACTCTTCTTTGCCTCAGTTTATTACACAAAGTGATAGGCTGAGGTATTGTACCTTTAACACCAAAATCTTGTCTAGATTCCAAAACAGAGAATATGGTTACTAAGACAAGCCTTGTAGATACATATAGGTGCCTATATCACCAAAGCATTCACAACATTATATCAATCAACAAAAATGCTACTGCAACAGGGTCCCATCTTCTTTTCTTCAACAATACTTGGATAGGTGGCCACAGGGCTACCCTTCCTGCATAGATAGCCACAGGGTCACCATTCTTGCAAAGGTGGCCAGGCAGCCAGGCCACTGGCACCTGTGGCTTCAATGCCTTGCTGTGCCTTCCACCCAAAGGGTGGTAGAGCACAGCTAGTAGATATATATAGGTGTCCATATCACCAAAGGGTTCACAACATTACATATATAAATAACAAAAAGGCCACTGCCACAGGGTCCTATCTTCTTTTCTTCAACCATACCACATCCCTTCTTTGCCCTTCCAAGTGCCAAACAGAACTCAAGTCAATGCCAGCATTACTTGTTAACCCATCTGATAATACCCAGTCATCATCAATGCCATCCACTCATATGCCACTCCAATCAAAAACATCCATTTCTAAGAGCATCACTCAAATGTGGAAAAATAAGAGCCCAGAGAATCACCTATGGTACAAATGCCTTAGTCACTCTAGGACAGCCCAGCAGCAGTCAGCTTTCCTCCCCAATGGCATGGACACCTCCACAGTATGTCCAAACTCTCTGCCACTGTCTTCCACAAGATCCCTTATCTATTTACTGAATCATAAGCCAATGGCCATGCCACTGGCTGCCAATCCTTCCTCTGCCCATCCTCCAGTTTCAACCACAACATCCTTGCCACTGGAGTCTCCAAATGCTATTATGTCCCAGCTTTGCCTGCTGGAGGAAATCTCACCCTTCCCCTCCCACCCCCCCTCACAAGTTATTTTTATATGATTTTTAGGTGCTAAAAATTGTATTAACCTTGAGAAAGGTTCACCTGACTGTCTCTACTACAAGCAAACAATCCTCACAGCAACTACAGAGTTCATCTGCAAGTAATCCTTCCCTGAGTCTGCCAATCAACCTTCTAGTTTATAGCAATGACCCCAATAATTTTGACTTCAACTTGACTTCAACTTCAGCTATTCTAACTTTGACTCTAATGTGTTGTTCAATGGCTCTTGGGATGTCAATATATCCATGTGGTCTAGCTAACCATTATTGTAAGGTGGTTATAGCTAGAACAAATATGGACAGTATCTGTATGAATTTGAAGTAACAAGTAGTAGATCAATGGGAAGTAGGAAGCCAGAATAGCAATAGGAAGCATTTGTTTGTGAGGAGAAGTGGGGCAAGGGAGGGTATCTATCACTGAGATTGATAGGACCAAATAGGAGGGCAATTGGTAGAATGACAAAACAGTTCTGGGTATTCCACCTTGCTGCATTTCCATCAAAGACAAAGAAAAGTGAAAGCTGGAAGAAAGGAAGGAGTAGGGAAAAAATAGAAAATCCATGCCACCACCTTGATCCTTGATTTTCCAATGTGTGATGTGTGATATATAATATGCCATGTTGTCAGGCACTGAGAATACTGACAATGCATATACTATTGCAATAGTACCAACTTCACGATGCTGGAAGGAATCGGCCAAGTCCTGCAAAATGACCGGGGTGGCTTGGCTTCAACGTACTCATGTGTTGCACCCTACTTTCTGTGCATTCCACTGATTTCAGACAGAAGGAGAACCCAGGAGAGTGCTGAGAGTGTCAGCCAAAGTAATATGGGAAGAGGGAAGGTAAGAAGGTGGTACGATGTGAAGGAATAACATAATCGTAATTAAACATAATATCTCCTAAAGATAAACAATGGCGAAGTTCAGGATAGGACATGGCTTCAACTTGTGTATTGAACCCACCAGATCACACTGGTCCCTAATTTTGGAATAGTGAGACAGAAGAAAGGCTTAGTCGAAATCAAAGTTGATTATCTGACTGAGGACTGAACTACTGAATGTACAAGATCTTTATACTACTTTCAAATCTACAAGGAGTCAACTAGATTCCTATAATAGATAAGAAAGCCAAGGATTGTGAAAAGTGAGAACAATAATACTATTTCCCAATCTTGATCTCCTCTGTGACAATGGGGGGTGATGTATCACTCCAATTTCCAATGGAGTTACCCTATGAGGAACGTAGTAGCAGATCGGATATGAGAGATAGAATGGAAATGCAAATAATGAAAGTGGAGCAGAACATAAATGAAAGGATATTAAATGTAAATGAAGTGAAAATGGATTTGTGAGCATATGGAGAGTGATGTAAATGAGTGGAGTAAATTGACAGGAGCATGTGATGCCAAGATGGATACACAATGTGCATGTTAGGGAACAGAGGATGATCCCTTGATAGTCTGGTTACTTCTCAACTGATTCAATACTTAGGAGTCCAAACCTCTCCTCCAAGGAATAACCCAACTTAAATCAGTCTCATCTGGACTACCAAAAAAATATTATAATGTTTTGGCTGGCCATTTAAGAGTGAATTACCTTCAAGTAATTAACTATCAAATTATCATGCTCTTCAAGCCTAAGGAAATTCCCCAAAAAAAAAATTATATTTTTCGCTTATTCCTATTTTGGACCCACAAGGACCCACAGCCAGGCACCAAACAATTACACTTGGAAAATGGTGCCAAACTACCAGCTCAAGCTCTCAAGAACAAAATGTACAATAAATTTCTGGGTTTATGTAATAACTATTACACACAAGGTCAGCCCAGAAGCACGGCTCACTTATTACTATTAATATTTCATGACTTGACCAGTCATGAGACTACCAGCCATGGGAATATGACTCAGTAATGACTACAGGGTGACTCGTAACTGCCACAGGCTTCTAGGACTTTCCATTCCTTTCTACACCCTTCCACTAATTTCAGGAAAGTCTTGCCTTATTGGGGAGTTACATAATCAGCATAGAATTAGTATAAATAGAGACTAGTTCTGTAGTGTAAAAAAAATCTTACTTTCACCTATAGTCTATTGGATTATCTTGTGCAGCAAGCACTCTTAGGTACGTTGGTCCGAAGACCAGTGCCAAACCAACAGGTCCAAAGACTTGTTGACAGAGGTTTATTCCAAAGTGGAAGGTTTCTCAGTTAAAAACACAAAAGGTATGCAAAAATATAGTAAAAGAACTAAATTAGATTTATAGAACATCTGTGGACATAATCCTAGGCAAGGGTAGAATAATAGTTCACACACATAAACTATTATTCCTACACGTAATTGACAAGGTACCTGCCAAGGCACCCTCTAAACAATTCTTTTTGGACATCAACCCAGACAAGCATTTACTTGCTGTCGTCTCGTCAGAGAACTTGATTAGGCTTTCATCATACCAAAGTCTTGTCACCGTTCTCTGGTTACCTCTTTATGGTTCCAAAACAGTGCATATAGTCCATGGGCTGAGGGCGTATAGTTGAATAGGCGAGTGAGGGTGGAGTTGTGCCAAGCGGGCTGAAATGAATAGTTGGGCATGCTGGCATATGGTTCCTAACAGAAGGCATAAGCCAAGTTGATATTCAGAATGAGGAACTATCTACATCCATGTACTAAGGTAGAAGACAAATGGTTTCTGCTATGGTCATGTGACTCAAGCATGACATCCACCATTTCACACAAGGATCTGGCAGCATTGACAAAAACATTATTCTAAGACCACAGATCAATGGTGTTAAATCTGCATGTCGGGCGCTTAGCTAGATACTTCCAGAAGGGTTTCTGGAGGTTCCGAATGGTTTCTGAGAGGGGGTTCATACTCCGAAGGTGGAGGGACTAGAGGTCGCAGGTTCATGGACAGAAATGGAAAGGGGCGGAAAGACGGGAAGCGCCGGGGGCCTAGGACTGTTCTCGGTATTAGGTAGTTCAAGTGGTTCGAGGTCGCAGGGACTTGGCTTCAACTTATGTGTTGCACCCTCTTCGATTGTCTGTGCCTAATTTTGGAAAGTCGGAAAGTTTACCGGAACTGAATTGGAAACTACGATGCAGAATTAAGTTGATATTCATACTGGCAAATAGTCCAGTCAACTGGTGTCTTATATACATGTATCTAGTCCTTGTACTAACTTTTTGCCGAGTAAAGACAAGGGAGGGAAAGAGTACAAGGGGCTAATACAGAATGAAGAACAAGGGAGTGAGGTACACGATGATCCTGCACATCATTTATCAAAGGAGCAGAACCTTGGCCTCAGAATCTTTGGAGGTTGCAACCTCAGGTTGGTACAATGGAATTTGGGAAGCGATTGTTCAGGCTTTGAACGGTCGGAAAGGTCCCGGAAACAGTGCAGGTAGTTGTGGGGATTCATGTGGGTTTATTGGTGGCATGGGCCATAACAAATGGCATAGAACTATATGTACATTTTTTAAGCAGTCTGACACTGTCAAAATTTTTGTGCTAACATAATCACCTATGTAAGGAAATATTCCATATATAAAAAGTTCTTCCCACCGGTAATAGTGACAGTCTGGGGTATCTATTGCTGTCAAAAATCTACTAGAACATGCCTAAACTCAAGAGAAGCCGGACAGTATCTAACCTTGGGACCCATGCCATCAAGGTTTGATCTTTTAATCTGTTCAGGATGAATTGTTGACAAGAATTTCCCTACAGAAGCAGAAAATTACGCAACCTGTTTCAGATAGGGAGGAAGCCTAAAGCCTTTTATTCAGTGGATATTTCTGTCAAGTACATGTACTGAGATCCCAGTAATTCAGCAGTGCTGACCAAGCAGTCATCCTATGTCCATGTACAAGTGTCCATGTCACATGCAAGTCACTTGGTACGCCAGTCTCGGCTCGGCACATCCACCACCCACATTCCTTGTCCTTACCCATCACATACTCTACGCCATTCACCATCCATTAATCCTACCATGCCTACTCCTCATTCCTCGATCCGCCTCACCTTGGGACTTCCTGTCCTTGTTTTATCCTCAGCCGCAACCATTGTTTTATAGTCAGGCACTCCCTATTGTCCTATCCTTGGCCACACTCCTATTATTCTATTTTCCATTGTCCTATCCCCATTTACATTTCTTCGTTCTAATTTTACTAGTTGTGGACAATACCCACATGCTCTGCATACCTTATTGTCCCACATTCCTTATTCCACATGTCGCTTCTTAAACCTATATAAGTAGGGCATGCATGTACATATTTCCTCATTCTGGGTATTGACTAGGCTTAGGCCCCTTTACCTTCTCCTCCTCTGTTAAGTCCTCTACTCGGGCTGGCATCATTGGCATCCTCTCAAGTATCCCGTCTGTTGCAAATCAGTGGCATGTACGGAGAGTAGGGTGCAACACACAAGTATGTTGAAGCCAAAGCTACTACTTCCAGCCTGCAGGACTTGGCTATTATCCACCCAACCGCTTGGCATTACTGAAGCCTGACAATTTCTCACAAAGCCTACATTCATCAGCATCCAATTTATCTCAGCTATCAGTGGACAATGATGTCCCAGTGCATGACCTCAATAGCCTTGAGAAGTGGCTTGCAAAAGGGAAAAAACAATTGGCAAAATTGTTTGGATTGAAAAACAGTAACAAAACTAAGCAACAGGGACCATACAAGAAAAAAGGCACAGTCCAATCCATACGGACACAACAGCACAATAAAAAGAAGCAATGGGACTGGACAGAAAAAATGTGGGATGGGGGTTTTGGTGATATACGTGTCCTTCTTGGTGGCATATGATCAAAGCAGCCACTTGCTCTCAAGGAAGTCAAAATAGATTCAGTTGCCAGCAATATTTCAAAGAAAACAACATGCTTATAAAGAATTATCAGCAATGACAGTACTAGGGTTATGTTCAAAGCAGGAAAGAATCGCAATAGTTACTTCACCAATGATGAAATTCTTAAACAGGCAAATCAAGCTATGGACATTCTGGATAAGGATTACCCAGATGACACACATGCATTTTTTTATAATAATGCAAAAACTCACACAGCACATCGCCCAGATGCACTTTCAGCCAAGCATATGACTGCCAAACCTCCTAAGGATACAGCCTCCAACTTCCTGTACAGTATCAAAGATCCCAATGGCACAGTGTGCAAAGTCCCAATGCAGGATGGGTGATTTCTTGATGGCAGCCCACAATCATTGTATTTTCCAATTGGCCATCCACAGGCTGGTTTGTTTAAAGGGATGCACATAATTATCCAGGAATGTATTGATCATGGAGCACATCTGCCAGATCCCACAAACTTATTGGCACAATGCCAACAGTTCAAGTGTGTACCTGGACAAACCAACTGCTATTGCCATTGAATTCTATTCAATGAACCAGATTTTGTTGGGCAGAAATCTAAACTTGAGGAGCCTGTTGAATCACATAGGTAGATGATTTTCTATCCAAAATTCCATTGCAAGGTCAGCTTGATTGAACAATGCTGGGGATTTTATAAGAGGGTGTACTGCGAGTTTCCTACATCATCATCAGAAGCTGATCTTGAAAGAAATGTGATTCTTGCTCTGAATGCTGTGCCTTTGGATTCAATGACAAGGTATCTCATGCACTTATCTGTCATACTGTCAAGTACATGTACTGAGACCCATTATTTCGGCAGTGCCAACCGAGCAACCATTCTACGTCCACGTCCAAGTGTCCATGCCACATGCATATCACTTGGTACGCCGGTCTTGTCTCGGCACATCCACCACCCACACGACTACTCCTCACCCCTTGGTCTGTCTCACCTCGGGACTTCCTGTCCTTGTTCTATCCTCAGTCACAGCCCTTGTTTTATAGTCGGGTACTTCCTATTGTCCTATCCTTGGCCATGTTCTATTATCCTACCCTTTATTGTTCTATCCCCGTTTTACATTCCTTCATTCTAATTTTGTCCATTGTGGACAATAACCACATGCTCTGCATACCTTATTGTTCCACATTCCCTATTCCACATGTCGCTTCTTAACCTATATAAGTAGGACATGCATGTACATATTTCCTCATTCTGGTTATCAACTAGGCTTAGGCCCTTCTACCTTCTTCCTCTCTGTTAAGTCCTCGACTCGGGCCGGCATTACCAGCATCCTCCCAAGTATCTGTCTGTTGCAAATCGGTGGCATGCACGGCAAGTAGGGTGCAATGCATGAGTACATTGAAGCCAACACCACTACTCTTGGCCTGCAGGACTTGGCCATTGTCCGCCCGACCCCTCGGCAGTTCCAAAGTCCATCAGTACCCGAAAGCTTGACACATACTCCCATTGCATTTTTATGCTGTTTCATTCAGTCATTGACACTTGTTTCTTTCAGATTCTCCATAAGATCATTACAGTTTATGGATGCATATCAGAAAGGCCTCACAGGTAGTCAAGTAGGTAGCTTGGGCCAGTCAGAAGTACTGAGGTCACCGTACCTTGCCAGATACTATTCTAGCTGAGTTGGACAAGGCTCATATTGTATAGTATAGCACAATCATTTTTTCCAAAAAAAAGGGCATCTTCTGTAGCAGAATACAATTTTTTTCAATTTTTTTTTGACAATGAAAATGTGGCCAAATAAGATAATAGAAATGTGTCCAAGAATAAGACAATAGAAAGTGACCGAATATAAAACAATAGGGTCATGGCAGAGGATAAAACAATAGAAAATGTCCCAAGGTAAAATGGGCTGAGAAATACGAATAAACGGGGTGGGAATACTGAATAATAAATGAGGGAAGAGTGGACGATAGATAGGATAGGAGATGTGGATGATGAATGTGCCAAGCTGAGACCAACATACTTAATGACTTGTATATGACTTGGTCACCTGTGTGTGGAATTAGACTGATCATTCAGTCAGCACTACCGAGTGAACCAATGCTCGGTACATGTACTTGACACATATACGATTCACGATTTAGGATTTATCTAATTGATTACCACTGTCACTCAAAAGTGACAACAATATGGTATTTGTTTTGGAACCATAAAAGAGGTAACCTGAGAACTGTGATGAAACTTTGGTGTAAAGAAAGCCTAATCAAGTTCTCCGATAAGATGACAGCAAGCTAATGCCTGTCTGGGTTGATGTCCAAAAAGAATTGTTTAGAGGGGGCCTTGGCAGGTAACTTGTCAATTACATGTAGGAATAATAGTTTATGCATGTGAACTATTATTCTACCCTTGCCTAGGATTATTTCCACAGATATTCTATAAAATCTGATTTAGTTCTTTTATGATGTTTTTATTTACCTTTTATATTTTAGCCGAGAAACTTTCCACTTTGGTAGAAGGGTTTGAGATTTACTCTTCAGAATAAACTTCTGTCAACAAGTCTAAGTAGTCAGCAACCAGCTTAAGTAAGAGTGCTGGCAGCACTAGATAATCTGGTGGATTATGGGTGATAATAAGATTGATTGTTAGTTACTTTTACGTTACAGAACTAGTCCCTATATATACTAATTCTAAGCTGATTATGTAACTCCCTAATAAGGTAAGACCTTCTGGAAATTAGTGGAGTGTTACAGAAAGGGATAGAAGGTCTGGAATCCCCTAGAAGTCACAGTGTCACCCTTGTAGTCACTAATAATAAAAGAAAATTAATATTCCCATGGCTTGTAGTGTTGTGACTGGTCAAGTCACAAAATATTTTTAGTAAATGAGCCATGCTTCTGGGCTGACCTTTATGTAATAACTATTATATAAGCCCAGGAATTTGTTGTACAATGTGGTTTGAGAACTTGACCCAGGAATTTGGTTTCTGTGTATTAAGTAATTGACACCCAATTATGGTTCCTTATGGGTCCAAATAGAGGTAGGCGAAAAATATTTGTTTTTGATGTTTTTCCTTGGACTTGAAGGTTTGTTATTCAAGAGTTAATTACCTTAAGTAATTTACTCTTAAATGGCTAGTGAAAAAAAAAAATTTTGGTAGTCAATTTAAGACTGATTTGTTGAATGATTTTCTGAGTAAGAGAGGTTTGGATTCCAATATACTGATCTGGTTCAGTGGGCCTTCATGTCTAATGGAGAATCTCCCACTCCCCAATAGTATTCGAGTCATCTAGCATGTTTGCCACATCTTGATGTAGTTGCTAAAAATATTATTGAGTCAAGTCAACCATGTAGTTTATGAAACATCAAAAAGAAGAAGAAAAGAAGAAATTAAGAGGATGAAAAAAGAGATGAAAGTGGAAAACAAGAAGAGAAAAACAGAAAAGAGAAAGCAACCACTCACATTGCCATTCCACCCTTGGTAGGATTTGCAGGCCAAGTGGGATACCACTGATCCTGAGCAAGTGCAACATCCCACATGGTGGCTACATCCATAGCACACACATGATAAGTAAATCTAGATTTTAACAAATGTGCCTCAGGGGAAGGTATGGGTGAAGGGAAGTGATATACTGTGAGACGCATCCACCCACTACATTATTGGGGAAAAATCCATCAGTTCTAACAGGGCATGTTAGTAGATTTGAGCTGGAATATATTAATGATATACTATACTGTTGTGATGAATGAGGGAAGGAATGGGGAGAGGGGAGCAAGGAATAGGGAAGAAAGGGCTGAAATGCACATGGAGGTGCATATATATGTGTATGACAGCAAGGAAAAAGGATAAAAACCAGAAAACAACAAAGAACTAGTTAGTATGCACTGAGAAACCAAGTAGTAACCAGACTCACCAGTAGTAACCATGCGAGAGACACAAATGGCAGTGACTTATATGCTAAGTGCCTGCATGTTCAGGAGATGTAGGGGCTGGAAGAGCAGATTTTGTATGGAATACAGAAGGGGAAGAAGGGAAACAGATAGGAGGAGATGCAAGAGATACAAGAGAGAAGACTCACATGCAAAGGAATGAGAAATGATGAAACTGAGATGCATATATGCAGTCACCGAGGACCAGATGACAGACAGACAGGAGAATGGGACATGGGACATGGCTTAGGATGGGAATATCCATTGCACATGAAGAGGGAACAAGGGAAATTTACTTTCTATTCAATATGCACCTCTGACAGGTGCTATTTGAAAGAAGATCACATCAGGGTAACCCATAATGGGCTGACCCTGCATATGCTCCACAAGTTCCACTAATTGCAGATCATATTCATGTCAGATGATTTTTTTGTATAAAGCAACGGTAGTTACAGTGAATGAAAATCAGTCTCACACCAAATACCTACTATACTTATACCTGATAACTACTTGACACACGCATGTGATGTTAAACCAAATTGGGTCAAGTTCTCACTCATCATCATTCAAGGCCCCATATCCAGTGGGGATCATCACACAGGTATTGTCCATCATACTCACACAAGTTCTAACCCATTTTATTCTTGCAGATCACCCATTGTGACCAACACAACTCTCCTACATATCACCCACCAGCTTCTTAGACCAGCACTTACATAGGATTGAGCTGCTGCATGTTGACACAGGGGTAGCATATATACACACAGAATATTAACTACACATCCCATAGCTGCAAGTCCTGTACCACAATATCTAGTAGAACTACTGGTATAAATTCCCCAACCCATTATTCTAGATATACTACTTACCCTCTAACCACTGACAGTAAAGCAGACTATCTCAACCATGTTCCAAATTCAACTCTGACGGCGCTCATCCCATATCACCTTCACTGTCGCCACATCACACAGCCAACCATTCTATTCAGCACTCCAATCTTCAGACTCCCAATTTGTCATCATGTCTTCTTCAGAACTCATTCCCATGCAGTGCTACAATACCCAGGATACACATATCCAGGCAGAACCATTAACACATCATTATTTTCGCATACCTCCCCTGGCATATTTCTCACTCAGAAGAAGATTCCATCCAATCTGCACTCAGTCATATGCGATATGAGATGCAGTCTATTTCCCAGAAAGCCAAGAACCATACATATTTCTTGGAATGATGTCTAGACCTGCATATCGTGGTAGGAGTAGAGTGGAATATGAGGCAGAGTTCAGGGCACCATCCCATCCTGATTACCCCACCCACTCCATTCGACTCACTCTTAAACACAAGATGAGAGTGCACAACCGTATACCCATTAGTCCTCCTACTCCCAGACCCCTATCCTTGGATTGGATACTGGAGAAATTGTGGAAGATATGTTGCCTGTGACCTGGAAATACCCCAAGATGACTCAGTCCCCTGACTCATCCTAAGGGCCCTCAGGAGTAGTAGACAAGGTTGTTAGATGTTTATTGGTGGACTTCATTATTGTTTCTTTTATATATTTCCCCTTTTCTTGGCTTGACTCAGACCTGTTTCCTATTCTGTTAGTCTTTCTTCATTGTTACTTTTTGGTTAGTCTCCCCCTATCATAGCCCCTATCCCCTATTCACGCAGCCTCAATGCTATACCATTTCTCCCAAGTTACTCCATAGTTTCCTCTTTTGTATACTTTGTTCTCGTGCTTTATCATTCAACTGACATAGCCAACCTCTCGCATCATTTCACATTGTTGCTTGGTCTTTGTATATAAAGGCCTCTGGCTCACCTCTGTAATAACAAGTTCACAAGTAAAAGCCCCAAGTCAAGTCTCCAAGTCCAAGTCAAGACTAGTCTAGAAACATCTAGACTATTGTACTCAAGTCCAAAGCCAAAGTCCAAGTCTTAGTGAGCATGACACATTTGCATCTCAGGTCATGCATAATCACATATCATGCTACATTTTATTTTATATCCTCCATTGCACACCAGATGGTGGCCTCATAGTCACAGACCATAATCCAGCTATGCCGAATGACTGCGTTATATCCTGCCACAGAAAAGGACCGGTGTACACAGCCTTTTTGTTAAATCCACATATCAGGCACTTAGTCAAATACTTCTGGAAGGGTTTCCTGAGGTTTCCAAAGGATTCTACGAAGGCGGTCGAGGTTCAGAAGATGTAGGGGGTCAGGGTTGGATTTACAGATAGAAGGGCAGAAGCAGACAGAAGTGCTGGGGACTTGGGGCTGGCTGGTAATTAGGTAGATGCGACTGGTTGCTAGGTGTTCGAGGGTGAAGGGACTTGGCTTCAACTTATGTGTTGTGCCCTCCTCAATCATCTGTCCCTAATTTTCAGAAAGTTAGAAAGTTAACCAGAACTGAATTGGAACTTAGGATGCAGACTAAGTCAATATTCATACTGGTGAATAGTCCAGTCGACTGGGGGGTTATATATGTACATGTAGCTACTTCCTTGTACTATCTATTACCAAATATAAGACAAGGGAAGGGAGGAGTACAAGGGGTCAATAGAAAGGAGAAAACAAGGGAGTGAGGTATGCGGTGATCATGTGCATTGCTTACCAAGGAGCGGAACCTTGGTTGCAGACTCAGGGGTTTGGGATTGCAGGACTTCAGATTATTGCAACGGAGTTGTGGAGAGCGGTAGTTCCAGACTTTTATGGTCAGAAAGGTCCCAGAAGGGGTGCGGGTGGTTGTGGGGACTAATAATGGGTATGTTGGGGGAACGGGCCATAACACCTTTAGGTATTAATTACCTAGAGCAACTCTACACTGCAACGTCCATCAGTAGGTAAAATTCTACAAGGATGATCCCATTCTCAGTATAATCCTTAAATCCCAAATTTTGAGAAGCAATTTTTACAAAGAGAATGCACGCTGATCGAAAAGTGCAGAATGCCACTCATTTTCTGTTACATTTGGTAGAATCAGGGTGGTTGGCTTTTCATTTCCATATACTTGGTTTTCTGTCTATAGTTTCTGAGTCACATCAAAGCCATTGATATCTCCCTCTCTCATGTGGTAAATTCCTCCTTGGTGAAATCCTATGGAAATTTTGTAGGGTATTGGACTTTCCCTTTTGTGGTAGACTTTAGATCACTCTTCTTTCCCTGGATATGATCCTAGAGTATGTGTTGGATTTTTTTTTCAGACATTAGTGTATCTCCTTTCCCTTCATATTAGTATACATCTTGGTCTGTATCCTGTGAGTAATTTTGTATATTATTGAAATTCTAATGATTCACAGCTGATGTGTAATTTATCAGATGACCTCTACACCTGAGTGTGATAGAGAATGAGAATGTGCTGAACATTAGGAGCAGTTATAGATGACTTTACCTTCAATGTGTCATGAGAGGGCTGCTGCTATCTCAGAATTATGTCATCAAAATCCTATATCACCACCACCTCAGCTATTCTCCCATCTTCCTCATACTCTTCCTTGTGTCCTGTTACGATGTAAAGGAATAACATAATCATAATTAAATGTAATATCTCCCAAAGGTAAACAATGGTGAGGTTCAGAATAGGGTATGGCTTCAATTTGTGTGTTGCACCCACCAGATTGCACCGGTCTCTAATTTTGGAATAGCGAGACAGAGAAAGGCTTAGTCAAAATCAAAGTCAAAATCAAAGTCAATTATCTGACTGAAGACTGAACTACTGAATGTACAAGATCTTTATACTACTTTCAAATCTACGAGGAGTCAACTAGATTCCTATAATAGATAAGAAAGCTAAGGATCATGAAAAGCGAGAACAGAGATACTATGTCCCAATCTTGATCTCCTCCATGACAATGAGGGTGACATTTCACTCTGATTCCCAATGGAGTTACCCTATAAGGAATGTAGTAGTGGATTGGATATGAGAGATAGAACAGAAATGTGAATAATGAAAGTGGAGCAAAACGTAAATGAAAGGATATTAAACATAAATGAAGTGAAAATGGAATTGCAAGCATATGAGGTTTGATGTAAATGAGTGAAGTGTATTGACAGGAGCATGTGATGCCAAGACGGATACACAAGGTGCATATAGTCCGTGGGCTGAGGGAGTATAGTTGAATAGGCAAGTGGAGGCGGAGTTGGGCAGAGCAGGCTGAAATGAATAGTCGGGCATGCCAGCATATGGTTTCTAATATGTCCACACTCAATTAGATCCTTTGGTACCTCCACCTGATTCAAGCCCTCACCAACAATTGGCTGGAATGAATGCACATCTTGCTACATTACATATTTCTCAGCATCCTGTTTTTCCAGATAGGCATTGACATGCAGGGCACCCATACCTCTTCTAAATTTACCTGAAATCTTATTAGACATAGCTGGCATTTCCCAGTTACATGCTATGGCTCAGACTCATCCAGTCATCCAGCCACATCCAAGTTGTCCCTCAAATTGATGCTTTATCAGAAATTCCATCAGACACAGCAGACATCACTCAGTTAAATGCCATAGCTCAGGCTCTTCCAGTTATTCAGTCACATCAAAGAGCTTCTGGACCTCAAATTGGTCCTCCATGTTAAGTACATGTTACTGAGCACCGGTTCACTTGGTCATACCTGTCAGGGGACGACCCTCTTTAAACTCCAGTCCAACTCCGAGATTTCATTACAAATCCCGATCAG